>JAEIFT010000750.1:0-94755 GCA_018904225.1 Lordiphosa mommai
CACATACTTATGTTTTGAAAGACATTTTTTCTGGGTGTAAACGTTACAAAGGCAATACATATCCCTTCTGGTAGGGTTCACTGCCCTATTGGCAAACATGCTGCTCGCCTTGGGGTCACATTCCATGACTTCTGTAGAAGCTGCTGATACGAAGAAGAGGAAGAAACAGTACAACAGCTTCTCTGTCTCTGCCCTGCTCTTAGCAGAAGAAGACTAAGGATTCTCGATCAACCTCTTCTGCTCAATCTTTCGGAGACATTCGAGCAAGAGATCCCAGCTCTACTTAGGTTTATTCTTTCCACTCAATGGTTCAGTACAGAAGGACATCGCAATAGTACAATGGAGGCCTTGTTTTTGCACCCAACGTGACTAAAAATGTTCATTTGGATATAAATGAAGGGCAAGCGTTATTTTTGAGCCGATCTCTATCATATTCGGCTTTCAAATAAATGGAAGAATAAGTTTTCAAGTTGGGAAAATCCACCCCCAAGGTCGGAAAAAGGAACAAATTGGAAAATCAAATATTTTTAATTGGGAAAATCTACCGCAAAGGTTGTAAAATGGGGGAGGATTAAGGTTAAAGCTTATAAGTCAACTACGGGCGGGGTTTTAGATTGCAAAATTGAGGGAAAAAATTAACACTATTGTCAAAATTTTTAGGACTGTAGACTATAATACGGAAAAAGAGAAAATATATAAACCTCCTTTTGATCCGATGTATTTTAGTTAGTATTATCGGAAGGGAATCCTAAAAATATAGAATAGGCTAGCTATGTAAGCGCGACATATGTCCAAATTTGTAGGACTTTATCTCTTACCGTATAGGCTTTGCATAGATGATGGAAGATTAGGATTGAGGATAATGCGGGAAAAGCTTTTAAAAAACCAGTATTTATTTATTTGTTTAATATCTTATAGGTCATAAAATGTCAAATGTTTAGGCCATGAAATTGGCCGGAATTTGACTAAAAATGTCACGAATGAGCAGTGATTGGAAAGGTACTCATTATTTTTACCTAGGTAAGGTACAAGGTAAATGCCAAAAATTATACCTAGGTAAGGTAAAAGGTATCTGAATTTTTTAGTACCTAGGTAAAGGTAAAGGTACTAAAAAGGTACTTTTGTAATGAGTAATCAAATCAAAAATTTCTGGACGCATAAAAGGAACTCGAAAGATTTATTTTTAATCCAACAAGAAAGTTGCAAATTTTAATATTTTAAATTTATTTAAAGCAATATTTTATTTTCTTGTATATTTACCTAGAATTCAAAAAATTCTTTCAACTGGGGCTTACATTGCACATTATTTTTCGTTTCTTTTGGGGATCCGCAGGGACTCATATCGATCCATTATTATTCCTTCTTTTCATTAATGATTTTCCTCAACTGCTTTCAAATTTTTATGACTTCAAGCTATCTCTGTGCCTCTTATGACGATCCAGTTTGTCGGCTTCTGTTGCAAAATGACCTAAAATCTCTTATCACTTGGTCACATGGACTTAAATAATATAAATATCTGTAAAATGATGACCTTTCGCTGGTTCGACCAAATTTAAAATATTCGGGCCTGTTCCAGTATTCATTTTGATCAAATTATGTGAAATCCAAATTGGTAAATGTTCACATTTATTTTCATTCGACTCTTTTTAATGGCAAAATATATAAAGCAAATCGTCTAATCGTTTCTTGAAAATAAGACCCTTCACCAATTCCGATTGATTGAATTCGGACACGGGAATAGACCAGATTATTCCCGCCTCTGGTTTTCGCAGTATTATATATAGCAGGATCAGATTGATTTAGTTCAGAAACAGTTTCTGACCTTTACCATTTCTTCTTACGAACAGAGATAGATATCTTCTTTTTTAATCTCCTCTAAAGTCCCGTAGAATTTGCTATTCTGTAGAAAATGTAAAAATTTTGTCCATTTGATTTTGTTGGCGTTACTGAGAACAAAATTCTTTTTTGAATTTAAGTACCTATTCCCTTACCTTTTGAGAAGGTACATGAAAATTTGTACCTAGGTAAGGTAAAAGGTAATCGGATTTTTAAATACCTAGGTAAGGTAAAAGGTACACCAAATTTGTATCTAGGTAAGTACCTAGGTACAAATACCAAGGTACTCCGTAACACTGCGAATGAGGCAATGTAAACCTTAGGTTTAGTGTCGGGGTTTTTTTTTTTGAGAGTGAAGAGTAAGCTTAATAAGTAAACACACACTGAACAATTGAGTAAGTGAACTCTCCCCTTAAAAAAGAACAAGGTAACAAATTCAGTGAAATAAACTCAAACTCAAAACCTCAATCCACTTGGTATGCCATCAGTTCCATAGTATTTCCACCCCCCACTCAGCCATTTTTCCCAAATCCTTCAGCCACAGGTAATTGCAGTTAGGTCAGCCATAAATACCCAACAGACAAAAACACAAATTAAATTTTGGTTTTTAATCAAACCATTTGTATATTTTTCCAAGTGGAGGGGAAGGGGCTGGCTGCCCGTCAAGGTTGTGTTGGTTTGTAGCAGCTAAGTTCAACAAGCAAATCAATTAAAGGGCTGCGCCCGAAAGACTAAAATGACCTCTAAAGGCCACTCAACATACAATGGGACACAGTGCATTAAGAGGCCAAACATGAAACGTGATCATCATTTCCATCAATCTTCAAATGTTTGTGCATCAAAAAAAAAAAAAAAAAAATAGAAGTAGTTAGCGAACCGGTTCCGGCTTGCCATTGGAGGCATCGATCAACCCACAACGATCAAGTTCAAAGTCATTTTTTTTTTGTTGGTGCGGAAGATGCGAGAGTTAAATATAAAAGCCATGGAGTTGCTTTTGTGGTCACACATATCGTTTGTAGCACAACCAGACATCATGGTGGGTCTTCAAAGCGGAAATCTTCTTTAATTTCCGAAAAAACTAATAACCAATTTTTGATTTTACAGAAATTCCTAATCATTGCCGTTGCCTTCTTGGCCTGCGCCTTGGCTGATGTCTCGGAATTGGGCGGTTCGGGCTATGATTATCCACAGCCAGCACCAGTTGAGACTTATATTCCTCCCGCACCCGCACCGGCACCCGTAGAGACTTATATTCCCCCCGCTGCACCCGCACCCGAATATATACCACCCGCTGCACCCGTACAGGCTGAGGAGCCTGTCTATGAGGAGATTGAACAGCCTGCCCAGGATGGTTACCGTTACAAGACTGTGCGTCGTCGTGTCTTCCGTCACCGCAACTAAACTTTAGAAAATGTTTTTTTTTTAAATTGTTTTTGTTATTTCTGACTCAAGTGTGATATTTGCTTACAAAACAACCACAAACATTCACTTGGAGAGCCAAAAAAAAAAAAAAGGAAAAAAGAAGAAGAAGATAAATAATATCTTGTATTTACTTTGATCAAGATCAAAGTATTTTGCATAGACAAATAAATCGGAATTAAGTAAATACCAATTTGAGAATTTTGTGAATGCGGTGAAAGACGGATATCGAGTTGATTAATTGAACAAATAATATCAAGTAATCTAAGCAGAAATATAGGGAATCTTAGATCGAACCGAACCGAACCTGAACCAAGCAAATTTTTCGTATTTTAAGCCCAAACTTGAACTTGAAAATAATTTTAAATGTGGCGCCACACAAGCTGTGTAAGTGCTGCCCATCAGGGTTGCGGCTGGTGCCGTCCAGCGTAATAGTTTGGTTTGCTTTTAAGTTGACTGATCCTTTGATCGTTCCAGAACTTGTAGAATCGATCAATTGGGCTGATTACTATATACAGTCAAACTTCCATAAAGCGAGTCTCTACGGGACCAACAAAATACTCGTTAACAGAAAATTTGTAATATAGAATGGTTTTAGATCTGGAAATGAGTTCGTTATATGGAAAACTTCATAAAAAAAAACGAGAAGGCAAAGCTAACTTCGACTGTGCCGAAGTTTTAATACACTTGAAAAACTTTACTCTAACTGATTTAACCGGTAAAATATATATAGGATATAGATATCAGATATTTAAAATTTTTAAATCATTGATAATAAAAAATTTGATACCATAAAAAAACTTTTTCTTAGTAAAACACATTTTCCGACCGATCGGTCCTATGGCAGCTATATACTATAGTCATCCGATTTTGATAAATTTTTTCAAAAATTTGTGAAAGCATATAAAACTAATATATACCAAGATTGGGGACGCTACGATAAAAAACAAAAAAGTTTTTCTCACTAGAACTTGTTTTTTGACCGTCCGTTTATATGGCAGCTATATGCTATAGTCATCCGATTTTGATAAATTTTTCCAGAATTGTGTGGAAACATATAAAACAAATATATACTACGATTCGAGACGCTACGATGGAAATCAAAAAAGTTTTTCTCACAAAGACTTATTTTTCGACCGATCGTTCCTATGGCAGCTATATGCTATAGTGATCCGATTTTGATAAATTTTTCCAGAATTATGTGAAAGCATATAAAACAATCATATACTAAGATAAGTGACGCTACGATGGAAAACAAAAAGTTTTTTTATTTTTCGACCGATCGTTCCTATGGCAGCTATATGCTATAGTCATCCGATTTTGATAAATTTTTTCGGAATTGTGTGGAAGCATATAAAACTAATATATACCAAGATTAGTGACGCTACGATGGAAAACAAAAAAGTTTTTCTAACTAGAACTTGTTCTTAGACCGATCGTTCCTATGGCAGCTATATGATATAGTCATCCGATCCGGCCGGTTCTGACATATTAGTTGCGTGCAGTAAAAAGAAGACTCTGTGCAAAATTTCAGCTCGATAGCTTTAAAACTGAGAGACTAGTTCGCGTAGAACAGACAGACAGACGGACAGGACAGACGGACGGACGGACAGACGGAAATGAACTCAGCTCGTCATCCTGATCAAGAATATATATAGTTTATGGGGTCGGAAATGAATATTTCTATGCGTTACAAACTTCTGGACACTTTTCAAGTGTATAAAAAAAATTATATTTTGAAAATAGATTGTTTGAACCCCCTAGACATATATTTTTAATTTATTACCTATCGATCAGCCATACATCATTTCCTGATCAGATGAGCTATAGTACTGTTGCCTCCCCGCAAATTGGAAAGAAAACTCATATCTCCCACAATGTGACATGTTTATATCCTGAGTTATTTTATAATATAAGCAATTTAACTTACGCTCTCGTTATCTCGGTATAGCGGTACGTACAAGAATGAACCGGAAAATTTTAAACTCCTTTCGAATGACAGTGTGCGTAAGCAACCCACACATACATTTCCGCAAGCAATTTGAGCGTTTTCTGCTCTTTTCTCGCACTTTTTCATGAGCGTTACATTTTTGGTCAGCCTAGAAGGTGTCCAAAAAGTCCGGGAAGACGTTTTTTCTATGAAAACGGTCTACTTTATAATTTTGAAAGATTTCTGAGTCCAATCTGACTCTAAGTTCAAGTGTTTTCCTCAATGAAGCATTGAAAAACCTCCAGAAAAGGCACATAAAAGTTGATTTTAGGTCCTAATCCTTCCCCAAAACGTTCTTATTTTTTTGTCCGTTTTACTCGAATATGCTCAGACATAAGGGTTTAGGAGCCCGTGCAAAAACACTGAATGTGTCGAAAATGCTCCCATGTATGTGTTTAACAAAAAAACGCCTCTGAAGCCCGGCTCTTTTCAGACACATAGTTTTAGCGCTCCTAAAAGATGAGGTCGAGTATAGCATTAAAATTAAATTAGTTACAACTAGGGATTAATCCCGAAACGAATATTGGTTCCGGTACCGGTTCCGGTAAGTACCGAAATAATAATTACGCTTAAAGGTACTAATTCGGATTTCAGATTATTTCGGGTTTCGGTTCCGATACGGTACCCAGATTTTTATTTCGGTATAACGGTACGTACCGGTACAAGTAATATTCAAAAATTTCAGTGGGGGTTTCTACTAAAAAAAAATACTCCAAAGGGCTCTAAAAACACTCTAAAACAGTTGGAAACATTATATCGCCTTAACTTCGCTTACATTAAATTTTTTTTAAATTTAAAACAATATTTTTTTAAATTTTTTTCTAAATTTGATTGCGAGATTTGATTAAAGTTAAGAAACTTCATTTTTTGAAATTATAAGTTCATTTTTCTAACATTTATACATTTAAGGAGAATTTTTCTAAGACTAAGAAATTCTTTATTGCATCAGGGGATTTATATTTACCAAAGAAATCTTTTCCGATTTAAGAAAATTTTTTCTATATCTTAAAAAAAAACAAGAGTTTCATTCTGGTTTTTCTTTAAGGGCGAATTTCTATAAATGTATAATCATAAATCATAACGGTATTATCGTTTCGGTATGGTTTCGGTTTTTCGGTTCCTATTATAACGGTTAACGGTTTTCGGTTCTCAAACAAATTTAAATATCGGTTCCGGTTTCGATACCGTTAGGTGGCTTGAAGCGGTATATTTCGGTTAACGGTTCCGGTTCTGGTTTCGGTATTATTCCCTGGTTACAACCAATGTAAAATATAATTTGTACCCCGTAAAATAAACGTTAAAAGTTTAGATCTATAGCTGGAACAGCTAGAAGAATTTATAATATTTTATGGAATATCAAATACACGGCATGCAGTTCTTCGAATATGTCTGTATACCATTTTAATACAATATATTTAATTTTTTAAGCATTTTACGCCAAGGAAAACCAAGATTCAAGAAATATAATTGCAAAAAAAGAAACATACTTTGAACTGAAACCCTAACTGTTACGATAATTCGGTTCTTTTAGGTTATAAAAAATATCGGTTCTCGAATACCGGGTCTCAAAAAAAGGCTAAATAAAAGTTTCGGTTCTGAGTTTAAATCGGTCTTCAGTATACGGTTCTGATTCGGGTATCGGTTTGAAAGGGTTATTATTGCACAGAAATTTAATACATTACAAAATATTATGAATGGATCAACGTTATTTTTCCATATTCCATGATCAACATATTTTTGACATATTATCAGAATGGGTTTTTTTTATAAAGATTCTAGACCAGGATTTGCATAAGAATGTACACACAGCAAGTAGAATGCTTTGCAAAGCACAAGTACGGTAACTTCCTCGTAACGTACCGACCGAAAAAATGAGCACTGCTGCGAGCGAAATATTTTTCATTCAAAGCTTGGTATTGAGTAACTGCGAAATACTCGCGAAATCAAAACTGTAGCTGTTTCAATAGTTGGTCCAAAATTTGCGAAATACTCACCGCGATGCCACCCAACGCATACGAAATAACCCCTGTAGTTCTGCTACACTGGTGCAAAACTAGCGATTCCACTAACTACCGAACTAGCCATGGAATTTGCTAACAAATTTTGTATGGAAATGTCCGTCAAATTCACCGAGTACAACTGGGATTTCAACTCACAACTTTGGGCGGACTGAATACAAATGAGAGGCAGAGTCAAATACCCGAGCGAGGGTGGCTCAGAGGTTAAGACCGTTGCCTAGAAATGGTTCAAATCCTCTGTCAAACTTCGATTTAAGATTTTTTTCACATTTGCGGCATTTTTAACACTTTTTTTTAACACCACGCATACGCACAATGACGTAAACGTACTATTTCAAGAAAGCTGATTGAAGTACGCTTACATTTTCTTTCATTCTCGGGTGAAGAAATAACGAAAACATAAAATCTGGCATAATATTCTGCGATATGAAATCAGTATTCATTGCCTTAACGTTTGCATATTTGCACAAAATATAAAATTTGTTTAGACTTGACAAACAGAGTAAAAAATGCAAGCACAGTTATATATTTTTACTTTCTTCCGTTTTTTTTTTTCTTATCAACTTTAACCGCATTAACAGGTCATCCAATTCCCCAATCGATTTCAATCAGATTTCTCTATAAAAAATGTGGCCCAGCCTCTTTAGAAATCACTTCCATACCCCCTCCTTGCTAGCCACACTCAATTTTCACAAAGCCTAAACAAACCGCTCAAGGCCAAACACATGTCAACTCCCCTCGACTCTATTGTGGGCAGTAAAAAAGGTCAAACCAACGACTAGACCAATTTGACTTGCCCTCACCCTCCCCCGACCAAACGAAAGCAAACAAAATCCTCGATTACAAAATCAAACAGAAAACCAACGACAAAAAACAAAGAAGCAAAAAAAGAGAAAAAAAAAATAATGCAAAATGGGAAAATATGCGAATTCAATAAACTGGCAGGACATGTGCCAGGGTCCTAACTCCCTTTTTCCCCAATTGCAGGAGTCATTTGGCCAATTGCTGTTGACTTTGCTCAAAAGGCGAATTTCCTTGACAATATTTTGCACTCACTTTATGCTGATGACATGCAAGTGGCAAAATTATTTGTGCGCCAGGCGAATAATGAGCAAAGACCAGGACCAGGACGAGGACGAGGACCACAGTTCCAGACAGCTTCTACAGCTTCCTCTTTGTCTTGACATGCGGGAAAATTCCCCACGGAGTCTATCAACAGTTGATAAAGCAGAAGAAGATGGCGGCGGCGGCGGCATTTCTTTGCCATTTTTTTTTTTTTTTGGTATGTACATAAGTTTATTATTTTGAAGGTAATTGGATTTGTGTTGCAGTGCAGCAGCGGGACCAAGTCCAGTTTCTCGCATATTCTGCGACAAAATAATAAGAAAATACATATATATATATATCGGCCAGGACATTGAACTGACGGCGACAATCTCAACATATGCTCAATGCCTCTGGCCAGGGAGTCGCCATTGGCCATTGTTTGCAGTCGTAATTGTTTTCCTAATGGATAAAGTCTATAAATTTCTGTGCACAACGCGCACAGCCAAATGCGAAATATGTCACGAATGTTAAGCGTTTTATAAACGACTTCTGAATGGGAGAAAGAGTGAAGCGATGAAAATGCTGGAGGAGGAAGGGGAAGAGATTTATCGTTGGGGGCCCACTCAGCGTGGGATCTGTATTTGCCAAATGAAATTGTTGATAAAGTTGAAATCGAATTGATTAGGGAATTTTAGAAAAAAAATAGTGTGTATCGTGGAACACACGGTACTAGCGAAGCTCTTTACAAAGAAAAATCAGAATCAAAATAAGATTATATGCATAAGAATATAAAGTTTAGAAGAATACAAATAGTGTTGGAAAATAGTGTACCAGATCCCTGATCCCAGATCCCTGATCCAAGATCCCTGATCTGAGATACATCCCAGATCCCAGATCCCTGATCCAAGATCCCAGATCCAAGATCCCAGATCCCAGATCCGAGATACATCCCAGATCCCTGATCCTGATCCCATCCCAGATACCTGATCCCAAAATCCCTGATCCCAGATCCCTGATTCCAGATCCCTGATCCCAGATCCCAGATCTCCCGATCCCTGATCCCAGACCCGAGATCCATCCCAGATCCCCTGATCCCAGATCCCTGATCCCAGATCCCTGATCCAAGATCCCTGATCCCATCTCCGAGATCCCAGATCCCAGATCCCAGATCCCTGATCCAGAACTGAGATCCCGATCCCAGATCCCTGATCCCAGATACCAGATCCAAGATCCCTGATCCAAGATCCCTGATCCCAAATACCAGATCCGAGATCCGTTCCAGATCCCCATATCCCAGATCCCTGATCCCAGATCCCTGATCCCAGATCCCAGATCCCTGATCCCAGATTCCTGATCCCAAATCCCTGATCCCATCTCCGAGATCCATCCCAGATCCCTGTTCCCAGATCCCTGATCCGAGAACCGAGATACATTCCAGACCCCCGATCTCAGATACCTGATCCGATTCCAGACACCTGATCCCAGATCCCTGATCCGAGATCCATCTCAGATCCCCAGATCCCTGATCCCAGATACCTGATCTGAGATTCCAGATCCGAGCAACATCCCAGATCCCTGATCCCAAATCCCTGATCCCAGATCCCTGATCCCAGATCCCCAGATCCCAGATCCCTGATCCCAGATCCCTGATCCCAGATCCCTGATCCCAGATCCCTGATCCCAGTTTCGAGATACATCCCAGATTCCTGATCCCTGATCCCAAATCCCTGATCTCAGATCCCGAGATCCCAGATCCCTGATTCCACATACCTGATCCCAGATCCCTGATCCGAGAACCGAGATACATTCCCGATCCCCGATCTCAGATACCTGATCCGATTCCAGACACCTGATCCCAGATCCCTGATCCCAGATCCGAGATCCATCTCAGATCCCTGATCCCAGATACCTGATCTGAGATTCCAGATCCGAGCAACATCCCAGATTCCTGATCCCTAATCCAAAATACCTGATCCCAGATCCCTGATCCCAGATCCCTGATCCCAGATCCGAGCTACATCCCAGATTCCTGATCCCAAGTCCCTGATCCAAATCCCTGATCTCTTATCCCGGATCCTTAATCCCAGATCCCTGATTCCACATACCTGATCCCAGATCCCTGATCCGAGAACCGAGATACATTCCAGATCCGAGATCCATCTCAGATCCCAGATCCCTGATCTGAGATTCCAGATCCGAGCTACATCCCAGATTACTGATTCCAAGTCCCTGATCCCAGATCCCTTATCCCAGATCCTTATCCCAGATCCCAGATCCGAGAACCGAGATACATTCCAGATCCCCGATCCCAGATTCCTGTTCCCAGATCCGAGATCCATCTCAGATCCCAGATACCTGATCCCTGATCTGAGATTTCCTGATCCCAGATCCTCCGAAACAAAGAAAATCTGTCGCAAAGAAATCAAAGTCAACATTTTTCTGTTTTAGTCCCCCAGCCGAACGTCCGTTAAAGAGCTTCGCTCTAATAAAAACAGTATTCCTTTCATGAAGATCGGGTCTCAGTTTTCCAGTTTTGATTTTTTTAAAGGAAAATGCTTAGTTCAACAGTTTTCGGTCTTGCTTTTCGCTTTTAGACAGTTTCAAATAAGCAGAGTCTAGTTTTTTCCATATATAGGGTGGCTAATGAATGTTGCTACAAAAAAAAACCGTCATAACTTTTGTTCTATGTGGTAAATCGGTAACTTTTTCAGCGATTCTCGATCCCCTGTTTATTAAGTTTGAAATTCATTGAATGTTAATTTAATATAAAAGTTTGAAGAAGTTCTTATCAAATTAATTGAAAGCAGCTCAAAAATTGAATTTGATATAAGCATAGACTTAAAACAAAGCCTTAGGCTGGCTTATAGTTAATTTGGCAAACATAAATCAGCATTAAAATCAAGAAACAAAAAAAACTAAAATTAATAATACCCGAAAAAAAAAAAAAACTCCAAGATAATTGTGCGTGTGGCCCATGAGCATTCATCAAGAGCTCACAAAAAAAAAAACAAACAACGACATTCATATGGAAATCATCAGCAAACTCATATATTTTTGATCTAATTAAAAAAAAAAAACAAAAAACAAAAAACTGAACAAACTCAAAGCAGAAACTCAAAAGCAATTTTTCAATGCAGGCAACGTAGACCTGCCAAACCACTTTGGCATTGGCTTGAACTCTTCCGAGACATGGCAGCTGAGGGCAACGTGCAATTAATTGCTCTAGCTGACCCACAGACCAAAACAATGAGACTTGAGCTATAAAAAGCCAAAGCTTGGATCAAGTTAAGCAACACAAATCGATTTGTGATACAAGCAGCCACAACATGGTAGGTGTTTTTGGCAGAATCCACACAATCTTCAAATGAAGCAAAGGATTAAGTTTTTCTTCCTCATCCTCCACAGAAATTCCTGATCATTGCCTTTGCCTTTGTGGCCTGCGCTTATGCGGATGTTTCCGAATTGGGCGCACCGGGCTATGATTATCCTCAGCCCGCACCAGCAGCTCCAGCCAAGGCGTATATACCACCACCACCACCGGCTCCCAAGAACACCTACATACCACCACCACCCGCACCCAAGAATACCTATATTCCCCCTCCTCCTCCACCACCACCACCAGCACCCAAGAACACCTACATTCCACCACCAGCAGCTCCGGCTAAGGCCTACATTCCACCCCCACCACCACCACCCCCACCAGCACCCAAAAACACCTACATTCCCCCCGCACCCGCACCGGCACCCGTGGAAACTTATATTCCACCCGCAGCACCTGCACCCGCCTATATACCACCCGCTGCCGATGAGCCCTTGATCGAGGAGATCGAACAGCCTGCCCAGGATGGCTACCGTTATAAGACCGTGCGTCGTCGTGTCTTCCGTCATCGCAACTAAAGCGACGATACCAGAAGATTTCAATTGTTGACTAATGTGATAAAGGATTTTGTTAAAGCAATTCTCAAAAAGAATATTGAAAATAAATTTAGTACTAGAATCAAAACAAAGCTCTTTTTATTTATCTATCTATCAAATATATATCTAGACTCTATCCAAAATATATCTGAAATTTATTTAAAATTTTTCCTAAATATGTAAAGTCTATCTAAAATCTATAAAAAATCGATCTATAATTTATCTCTAATCTATTTTATAACACTATCTAAAATCTTTTTAAAATCTACATAAAAAACTACTCTCAAATTTGTCTAAAATTTATCCAATATCTGTCTAAAATCTATCAAAAATCTTTCTAAATTCTATATAAAATTTATCTAAAATCTATCTCATATTTATCTACAAATCTATCTAACATCTATCAAAAATCGATCTAAAATTTATCTAAAATCTATCAAAAATGTATCTACCAATTATCTTAAATCTATCTAATATTTATCTAAAATCCATCTAAAATTTATCTAAAATCTATCTTTACTCTATATTAAATTTAACTATAATCTATTTAAGATCGATCTAAAATTGATCTAAAACCTATTTAAAATCTATCTTAAATCTTTCTAAAATAAATCTAAAATCTATCTAAAATTGGTCTAATAATTATCTTAAATCTATCTAATATTTATCTAAAATCCATCTAAAATTTATCTTTATTCTATATTAAATTTAACTAAAATCTATTTAAGATCTATCTAAAATTGATCTAAAACCTATTTCAAATCTATCTTAAATCTTTCTAAAATTAATCTTAAATCTATCTAAAATGTATCTTATAATTATCTACAAATCTATCTAATACTTATCTTCAAATCTTTCTAATATCTATCAAAAATCGATCTAAAATTGATCTAATATCTATCTAAAATCTTTTGAAAATTTATCTAAATATCTAGAAATTTAATTAAAATCGATCTTATGTCTATCTAAAATCTATCTAAGATATTTTATAAAATCGATCTAATGTCTATCTAAAATCTATCTAATATATATTTAAAATCTATTTTAAATTTATCTAAAATCTATCTAAATTATCTAAATCAAAAAAAATCTATCTAAAATTGATCTAAAATGTATTTAAAATCTATCTAAATTCTATCTCAAATTTATCTAAATTCTATCTCAAATTTATCTAAATTCTATCTCAAATTTATCTAAATTCTATCTCAAATCTATCTAAAATCTATCTCAAATTTATCAAAAATTCTATCTAAAATTTATCTAAATTCTATCTCAAATTTATCTAAAATCTATCTAAAATTATCTAAAATTTATCTTAAATTTATCTAAATTTATCTAAAATTATCTAAAATCTATTTAAATTCTATCTAAATTTATCTAAATTCTATCTAAAATCTATCTAAATTCTATCTAAAATCTATCTAAATTCTATCTAAATTTATCTAAATTTATCTAAAATTTATCTAAAATTTATCTAAATTCTATCTAAATTTATCTAAAATCTATCTAAATTCTATCTAAAATCTATCTAAAATCTATCTTAAAATTTATCTAAATTCTATCTAAAATTATCTAAATTAAATTCTATCTAAAATATCTATTTAAATTCTATCTAAAATTCTATCTAAATTCTATCTAAAATTTATCTAAATCTATCTAAAATCTAAATTTATCTAAATTCTATCTAAATTTATCTAAATTCTATCTCAAATTCTATCTAAATTCTATCTAAAATTTATCTAAAATCTATCTCAAAATCTATCTTAAATTCTATCTAAATTTATCTAAAATTCAATTCTAAATTCTATCTAAAATCTATCTCAAATATCTAAAATCTAAATTCTATCTAAATTCTATCTAAATTCTATCTAAATTTATCTAAATTCTATCTAAATTCTATCTAAATTTATCTAAATTCTATCTAAATTCTAAAATCTAAATTTATCTAAATTCTATCTCAAATTTATCTAAATTCTATCTAAAATCTATCTAAATTCTATCTAAATTCTATCTAAATTCTATCTAAAATTATCTAAAATCTATCTTAAATTTATCTAAAATCTATCTAAATTTATCAAATATTATCTAAATTTATCTAAATTAATAAAATCTATCTAAAATTTATCTAAATTTATCTAAAATCTATCTAAATTATAAATTGACTAAATTCAAAATATAAATTATCTAATAAATATAAAATCTATCTTAAATTTATCTAAAATCTATCTAAAATTTATCTCAAATCAATCTAAATCTATTTAAATTTATAATTCTATCTTAAATCTATCTAAAATTCTATCTAAATTCTATCTAAATTCTATCTAAATTATATCTAAAATCTATCTAAATTCTATCTAAAATTCATTTAAAATCTTTCTAACATCTATCTCAAATCTATCTAAAATTTATCTATCTTAAATATATCTAAAAACTTTCTAGACTACATATAAAATTGATCTAAAATATATCTAGAATCTATCTAAATTTGATCTAAAAATCTATACGTATTTAAAGTCTATCTAATATCTATCAAAAAATATTTTTAAAATTTATCTAAAAATCATCCTAAAATCTACCTAAAATCTACCAAAAATCTGACCTAAAATCTATCTAACATCTTTCAAAAATCTATCAAAATATTATCTAAAATCTATTATATCTATATTTAATCTTGTCTGGTTGGATAATCACCTGACAGTCACAATTTTCTGATTTTGACAACAAACATATCAAAAAATCTGACAAATATATAAGATTTTGGTATTTTTGGTAAATAAGTGCACACTTTTATTTTCTTAAGATCCACATAATCAAAAAATGTTGTGTTTTGTCGTCAAACTCTTAGACAACAGTTTTGCGCAGGTTCGTACTAGACCTTAAATGTGGTCTAAAACCTTTTATTGCTCAAATATTTAACAAAATTTGTGCAATACCAAAGCCAGTCCAATTTTTTAGTTAAATTTTGAAGCAAACTTAAAACCAACCCATTCTTAAAGATTCTTTCAATACAACAAACACATTGAGTGCAGAGAAAAATATTTTGCTTAAAGCAATTTCACAAAATGTGATTTTTCACTCCCACGAAGAGTTCGTTCTCTCCATTAACACCCCCAAACAACTAAATTACGTATACGCAACGTTGCATGACCGCCAATCGTATTGTCGCAAAATAAAAATACCCAAAACTGCATATATGCAGTTACGCTTTATTGACGCTACCAAAAAAAAAAAAAAAAAAAATAATGGAATTGTCAAAATAAAAAGGGGTTAAGTGCTTGTTTGCATAGTTTTGTTGCCATTGGCGACGCCCAACTGTCTCCAGTCTGATTTTTCTGTTGGCAAATTGCGTAAAACTTATTCATTAGCAATTTGTGTAATTAAACCAGCGTCCTTCAGCCCACACTCGTGTCAGCGTACACAAATTTGGCGACGGTCTAGCTGGCGTCATATTCAACTTTTGACCTGGGCGACACGCACACACACACACACACACACACAGAGCTCAGAGAACCAAATTTATGCTTGTACAACAACTAAAGGCCTACTACTCAGACAGCTTATCAAAGCTAATCAAGCAAATTAATGAGACAAAAAAAAAACTTGACTTGCCCAACGTTTAAAAAAAAAGAACAACAAAACTAAACAAAACAAATGTTGACCAGTCGGTAGTTCAATTTGATACACTAAAGCCTAAATGTTTTTTATGCAAATTATGTTTTAGCAATGACCAAAACCAACAAGTACGAGTTGGCTCAAAGTGGCTTAGGTTTGATCGACCGTTAAAGACGCTGTGAGAGAAGGGTTCTTAGGGCAGGAATTTCCGTAATTTGAAAATAGTTCTTTAATTTTTTCAAACGTAAATTGAATGACATTTTGACATTTTGGGGGTTAATTTATAAGCCCAAGAAACTTGCAAGTTGAATAAAAACTAAGATATGACCCTGAACAACCTACTTTCCGAACTTAGGAGTGAATTTTTCGACTTGAAGTTCGAAATTTTCTCAAATTGAAAAAGTGGTTTTATTTTTTTGGCCCAAAGAACTTTCAAATTGAATGAAAACTAACAAATGATCTTCAACCACAAATTTTCCGAACTTTGGAGTGAGTTTTCGGACTTTAAGTTCTATATTTTTCCACATAGGAAACGAAGCTTTCACTTACTTAGCTCTAGGTATGACCTTAAACAACCCATTTTTCGACCTTAGACTTTAAGTTCGTAAATTTCACACATTAAAAATTATTTTAAAATTTTTTTAGCCGAAGCTTGCAAAAAGAATGAACAACTAGAAATGACCTTGAACAACCCATTTTCCGAACTTAAAGTTGATTTTCCGTTTTTCTTTTCGAAATTTTACCAAATTGGAAACAAGTCTTTTAGTTTATTATGCTCAAGGAGTTTGCAAAGTAAATGAAAACTAAGATATTACCTAAAGCTACCTATTTTCCAAACTTAGGAGTCGGTTTTTCTACTTTGAGTTGGAAATTTTCCTAAAATTGAGATTTTCGGGGATTTTTTGGAGTAACAATTATTTATATGAAAACATTGATTGAATTAAACATACGGACAAGTTTTTAGGACAATTTTGGAGTAAATGTAAAAAAAATTAAAAATTAAAATTAAAAATTAAAATTAAAATTAAAATTAAAAATTAAAAATTAAAAATTAAAAAATTAAAAATTAAAAATTAAAAATTAAAAATTAAAAATTAAAAATTAAAAATTAAAAATTAAAAATTAAAAATTAAAAATTAAAAATTTAAAAATTAAAAATTAAAAATTAAAAATTAAAAATTAAAAATTAAAAATTAAAAATTAAAATTAAAAATTAAAAATTAAAAATTAAAATTAAAAATTTAAAATTAAAAATTAAAATTAAAAATTAAAAATTAACAATTTTGGAGTAAATGTAAAAAATTAAAATTTAAAATTAAAAAAATTAATTTAAAAACAAATTCTCACCACTTTTTCCGACCTTGGGGTTGTATTTTTCCATATAAGAAAATCATGTGTCGAAATATTGATTCAATAAAATCTACAGACAAGTTTTTATACCAATTTTGGTGCAAATGTAAAAAAATTTAAGCTAAAATCAAACTCTGATCCCTTTTCCAGACCTTGGGAGCGGATTCTGCGGAATAAGAAAATCACATGCCGGAAATACTGATGAAATTAAACCTACTGACTAGTTTAAAGGACAATTTTGGGGTAAGTGTAAATGAAATTAAGTTAAAAACAAACTAAAAACTCTTCTTCCGAACTTGGGAGCGTATTTTCCGGTATAAGAAAATGACATGTCGAAATATTGATAGAATTATACCTACTGACTAGTTTTAAGGACAAATGTGGGGTAAATGTAAAAGAACTTAAGCTTTTTTTTTTGCTGTGTAGTGCCTAGAGTCCAAGTTTTAGCTTACTGTGTCTTACCGTTTAGGCTGGGCGTAGATTAACAATGAATCAGTCAGTCAAAATAAACCTAATTAAAAAAATGTATTCCTATACTTTTCCTAAGCGTTTTTGACAACCATTGAAAGCAGAAAACCTCGTGAATTTCGACGAAAATGTAAAAAATTTAAATTTCGAGTGCTTTCGGAAAATTAATTTTGTCACAAAACTTGACACAAAGTTACATTTTGCCGTTACTCCGCTCAAAACTTTAAATGCTTTTTGTTGTTAGTTTATATACTAAAGAGTTCTTACACACCCATAGCCCATCAACCCCACTGCATACCCTACACTCTATACCACATTAACCGCTAAGTCTTTGTCGATTGAGCATATAAAATTCTGGTTTCTGGCATATTTAAAGCCTACAATTTCCGCAGACTTTTAATGTTTAATTTTGTTCGTTGGTTTCTCTGTTGGATTCATATAAATAGGCCTGATCTGGCTGGACACAAATATACTAGAGATTCCAGTGTGCCAAGTAACATCTAACAAAATGGTTGGTAAACTAAAAGTGATTCAGTCCAAGCTCAAGGACGAAAACTAATGCTTCTTTGGCTGTTTTAGAAACTTCTTGTGATTGCCTTTGCCCTGCTGGCTGTTGCCCAAGCCGAATCGGGTTATAACTATGAACCAGTGTCGGTGCCTGCTCCCGCTCCTGCTCCCGTGAGAGTGGCCCCGGCTCCTGCTCCTGCTCCGGTCAACACCTACATTCCACCTGCAGCTCCGGCACCTATTGAAGTGCCTGCTCCCGCGCCCGCTCCTGCTCCCGTGAGAGTGGCCCCGCACCTGCTCCCGTGAGAGTGGCCCCAGCACCTGCTCCCGTGAGAGCGGCCCCAGCTCCAGTTAATCAATATATACCACCTGCAGCTCCCGCTCCTGTGCATATTGAGGTGCCCGCTCCAGCTCCTGCTCCTGTGGCTGTCAAAGCACCCGTCAATCAGTATATTCCACCCGCTGCTCCCGCTCCAGTGCCCGTGCTCGAGCAGATCGAGCCCGTGGCTGCTGATGGTTACCGTTACAAGACCATTCGTCGTCGTGTAATCCGTCGTCGTTATTAGAGGAAGCATTTTTTAATGCAAGAAAAATAAAACTAAACATTGAATTCCCGGTGGAAATTTCACATTTATCAAAAATAATTTTGCAATTTTTTTACATTGAATTTGTAGTTATCTTATGTTCCTTTTTGCAGGGTGGGAGGAATGTAAACCTTGACTTCAAATATACAAAAAAGATAAATCGGGCGAACCTTCCAAATATTTTTCAAAAATTTTTCAAATCATTGTAACTTTTGCTGCTCTTGTTGACCACTCCCATACGCTTTCGACAAAAATTGCATCCTAAAACCAATGACCGTTTTACTTTTTCTCTGCCACTCCTGTTTTTTTTCTCACCCGCTTGTCCTATTTGCCGTATGTCATTATTCCACCGTCGATGGCAACCCGTACAATATTGATCCTAAAAATCAAGCTTCTACCTTCCAAATTTGAAATATCACTCAAAAAAATGATTCTTTCATTTTTCCTCCAAAATGTCCCAACATTTCCAAACTAATCCACTTCAGCGATTTGTGGTAAACAATTTGGTATGCATCTGCATCAGGCAATTTTCAGCCTCAATGCATTTTGTTCGGCTTTACGAGCTTTGCAAACGAGAAGACAGGCAAAAAAAAAAAAAAAAAAAAAAAAAAATAAGGGAAATATTAAAATGGAATCCAAACAATTGACAGTTGGTTGCATTTTCAACCGCACTTAATTAGCAGTTAATGAGGCCTGATTAACACGCATTATGACCAAAAAAAAAAAAAGAAAATATAAACCTCAACCCCCCCCCCCGGAAGCCAAACCAACCTGTCGCAATGTGTAATCAATGCTTTTAGGCGCGTTGAATTACAAAATAATCAGGCGAGTGGCCAGCCCAAAAGTATGCAGCAAGCCGTATACGAAAATGTATATGTATTGCACATATAAATAAAAATTGAAGTCTGCCTTTCCCGTAGGCTTACAACCTTAAATCGAAGGGAGCGCGAACAGGGGGAAAATTGACAGTATCAACGTAATTATATCGCCCCCCGTTGGAGGTAAAAACTGGTAGCTGAAATATGCAAACGTTGACTGCCTCCATTTATTTTTACTGTTACTGCATATTGGGCCACATCCACACTGAGAGTGAGAGAGGGGGAAGCCAGGCGCGAAAATAATCGTTATCCTGGACAGGTGGTTCGATGACGCAGTCGTTGCCTTGCCGCCAGTTGCACTTCATTTGCAGCATTAATTTGTCGCCCGTTGATTTATCTCGCAAAAATATATACACACACACACACGCACACACCCCGGAATGAATTTATGAGTTGGGCAACAACAGCCACGTCCACGGACGATGGCGGCATTAAAAATGTTTTAAAATCGATTGTTAAGCGTTGTCAGCTGTTGAAGTTGGTCATGTCAAAATACTCCCCAACAAACAATGGAGACTTGTTTTTTTTTTTTATTTTTTGTATAATTTTTTGAATTCAATTTTTTGCACCAAATAATGCAAAATAGTTGTGCAAAATTTGAATTGGAAATTTTTGTTGACCAAATCAAAGCAGAGCAAGGGGAGCTTCAGCCTTGTCTATTAAAAGTCAATGAACTTAGATTAAAGCTATAAACAAATAGATTGAGAGATTAAAGGTGGTGCCAGCTTTAGCAAGTGGTTTATTAAGGTAAAGAACTATAGTTCTATAATTTTCCATTGGTATATTCTGAGATTTTCTATATTACAGGTACACAGAGAAAAAAATTGATATGAAATCTTGATATGTTAAAAAATATCAATACGATCTTTACAAAAAAAAAAAAAAAATTGACTTTTCTGGGGATCGAACTCGAGACCTTGCGTGAGGTCTCAACGCAGTCAGCCAAGGCACACATTCATAAGAAGGCGTCTAAGAAACTATTTATATTAAGTATGAAAAAATTGATATTTTTAAAAGATCATTTTAACCAGCAAAGATTAAATTGATCTTGAGCTTTTTTTTTCTCTGTGTAGGAAAAGCGACCATTCAGCTCGATATTTTTTAAAAAGGATTTGTAGTTGATTAATACAGTTTTCGAAGAATTCATAATGTCAATTTTGATTCACCTAGGACGATATTTGTCCCAGTTTATATGCTACGGTTATGCTATTAAGAAATCATGATTTTTGCCCTTTAAAGTATGCCACTTTTAATTTTTTTTAAAGAATTATTTATTGATTTAGAACCAGTTTTGGCAGCATTTTACATAATCCACATTGTCCATTCACTCATATTCTCTAACCAGTTAAAGATAAACAAAAATAATTAGTGTAAAGGCAATAAAAAAAAAATTTTCGAAAATTATAAAACAAAACATACTCAAAATTAAAAAAAGATGCAAAAATCATGATTTTACATTTGAGCATTCTTTTTTCTTTCCTTTTTTCATCAGTAACTCAGAAAAAATCGTTCAAAAGGACAGATTCAGTTTGGTACTTAATTAAGCTTTTCACTTCTTTAATTCGTAATGGGTGGAATATTCACACAACCCTCTACCTCCATTTATTGGGCCCTTCTATAAATCAAATGTCATGTTCTATAATCCTGAAATTTTTTTTTCAAATCAAGTATATGACAGGCATCTTAAAAGTTCCACACCGTAAGAGTTAATATGTCGTTGCCTAAACTTTTTTAGTTTCTCGCTTCGTAAATGTCTTTGTTTGTGTCTATGTACGACCTTTCGAATGTGAGTTTTTTGTAAAAAAAACGCGGCTTTTTTGTTCTTGTACGACCCGATTCTTTTAGGCTTTCTCAAAAAGCACCTAGTTTTCAAAAACATGCAGATGAGAAAACGACCCTTTATGTGGGAAAAAGGTACCTTACGGCCAATTATTGAAAAAATTTGATTTTAAGAAGTGTTCATAATGTACATTTTGATTCATTTAGGTCAATATTCGCTAAGTTATATGCAGATTCAGGGTATATGAACTCGATCTGGTCTTACGAATTCTTATTCTTACGGCCCTAAATTGAGAAGAGTCAATTAAAAGATGTATAATAAATGCAGGTTTTAGCGGTACTGGAAAAAAACCACGGTAGAGTAGGAAATTTTAGTTCGCAAAATTTGTTTTGTTCGGGCTCTTATCCACGGTAGGATAATTCAAACTCCCAAAGGCACACACAATTTTGTCCGATGCCTTTGGAGGGTTGGAATCGAATTCAAATTACTTTCAATTAATTATCAACTTGCTTGTGTGAGCTCACTTGCATACTTTGCACAAGAGTATCGAAATTCGCTAAACTTTGCTTACATTAAGAGAAAAATCAAACAATTTCGAACTCAAATCAAGAATTTTTCGTTTGAAAACTTTCCTTAAATAAGGGAACTGTTTGAGTACACTCTAATTTAAGAGCGTTTTTATCCCTCACAAAATCCGCGTGAAGAGTTTTCACAATCGCGCATTTTAAAGTTTCTTGACATTTGTAAATTTCTTTAGAATTCATAAATATCAGGTATGTACAAACGTGCACACATAACAGCCGTTATGTATTTTATAATTTCATAATTCAATTCATTTTTAAAACCTAAGCAAGACTGCAAGTCGCTTTCTTGATATTTTTTTGTATTTTGTTGGGGCTTACAAATATAGAGCAATATTAAGATCGAGGGGTCTAAAAGTTTTGATAAGTTCAGTAGCATATTTCGTTAGTCTAAAATGATTGATTACATTTGCTTGCAACAATGTCTTAAACTCGCAAACATATTTTTTCACATTACTATAAAATGAGCAAAATGCAACAATGATTATATTGATCCACCTGAAATTGACTACACTGGCAAACTCAAAAGCCTCTTCTACGACAATAATTCCACTATGAACAGTTAAGTCGGCTAAATGAAACCTGTTTCTGAGTTTTGGCTAGAACAAATTCTTTAAATGAAGTAACGAGTATACCTCTTTAGGCAGTTCTTAAAAACTACGGGAAGAGTTTACGCGCATTGAATTCTTGTCACTCGTATTTCTTTAGATGCATAGATCGAGAATATATATACTTTAAGAGGTCGGAGATGCTTCCTTCTATGCGTTACAAAGAAACGTGACAATTTTAATATACCCTCTGCAAGGTTATAATAAAATTATTTACAAAAAAATTATTTAAAAAAAAAAAAAAAAAAAATTTACTTGTGCGTCGGCCGGGAATCGAACCCGGATCAACTGCTTGGAAGGCAACTATGCTGACCATTACACCACCGACGCCCACTTGATTACGATGGCACATGTATGAAATATTAATCAAGTGATATCGGTTAATGACTTTGTGATTCATAATAAAAAATATTGAAAGATTTATCCAACCATTTTACTGCAGTTGATAAAAACAATATTCTTTCTCCTAGTACAATTATCCTCGAGAGGTTAAGTCTGAGACTATTTTTCTCTACGACCCTTTAGAGTTTGACCCTAAATTTTCCTACAATTGATGGCGCCTGAATTTGCCCTCCCACTCTGCCCCGCAAATCAATTTCATATCTATTCGCCGGCCACAAAACTAATCACAGCTGATTAGTTGTGTGGTCTTTGGTTGTAATTGTAATTGCCTGTCCGAAAAAGATATTTTTGCCCACATCAAAGTGGGGAAAATGCATTTAAATTCATTTTAATTGAGCTGCCAATATTTGACCAAAATGCAATTAACAAAATAAGCCAGCACAAAAAAATGATTTGCTTTAATTACGTAATTAAATTTGGTGCGAATGCGAAATGTGGCTATTTTATGGGTGGGTTGTGTTATTGCGCTTTCAACTCACATTTCCCTAATCAAATCGTTAAGAATCGCATAGACGACGCGACGTTTGTCTGCGACATTTTCTTGTTAATTTGCCTCATCCGGGGCCACAAGTGGCGGTCCTGACCACCAATCCGGGTTCAATTCTCTGCTCATCGATTTGAGTGGGAGCAAAACTTTTGAATCTAACGAGAAAAAATTTCCACATCATCAAAGCTCATTCCAGGCCATAAATTTTGTGATAAATGTGGATGTGGGGAGAAGTCCCAGGAGGGAGGGAGGTTGGGCGGGCGGTCTGAATTGCAACTCCTTTTTAGTCTGAAACGGCGAGAGTTCATTGCGAATGTTGCTTTTGGTTTCCATAAATTTCCTACTTAAAGCGAGCTGCAAGTTTCAGGTGATGCGTTACACTGGGGAAAAAAGTGTTTCAAGGAAATTTTAATTTAGGTATGAATCATTCTATAAGGCAATTTCGAGCATTAATTTAAGCAAGAAATTTGCAATTCTCAAACGCTTCAAGCAAGATTTTTATAAAGTCTGCTGATGATAGGACCAGGAGGTCCTACACTTAAAAAAAAATTGGACATGCATTTTAGAAAAATTGTCTAATTTACAGAAAAATTAAAAAAAAAAAATTTTTTTTTTAAAAAAAAAAAAAAAAAAAAAAAAAAAAAAAATTTAAAAAAATTTAAAAAAAAAATTAAAAAAAAATTTAAAAAAAATTTAAAAAAAAATTAACAAAAAAATTTAAAAAAAATTAAAAAAAAAAAAATTAAAAATAAAAAAAATTAAAAAAAAAAAAAAAAAAATTGCCTTAAAAAGATATTTCTAGATAAAACCTTTTAATAACCAGAAAGTAGTGCATTTTTCTAATAAATAGGGTGGATTTTTCTAAACTTACTTTTTAAAAATTAAGGCGAAATTTCCCTTTGTTTTAAGTGCATAAAAGCCCTTAAAATTCGTAACACAATTTTCTTAAAATCTGGGTAATTTTTTTGAAAATAATTTTCACTCTCACGCGCGACTATGCACATTATAAACTTCTTGCATTTAATTAACCTTTATAATTTCAGATTGACCTACACCATATAATTTTGAGCTCCAATAATGGCAGACCACCCAAAGAACATATTTTAAAAGAAATCTCCGAATAATTTACTAAACTTTTTGTGTCTGAAATTATAATAAATAAATAAAACAATTTTTTTCTTCTTTTAAGAAAAAAATTGTCTGAAATTTAGACAATAATTTCGAATTTTCAAAAAAAAAAATGTGTTTTTTTTTTAGAAAATAATTTTTTTTTTTGAGAAATTTTTTTTCTTTTGATTATAAAAAAATCGTTTTCTAAATCTAAATAATTTTCTAATTTTGAAGGTTTTTTGCCACTGGATTAAGAAAAATTTGCATTATATTTTAGAAAAACAGACCACAATATTTAGAAAAGTTACATATATTATATTATTTCCTCAAAAGCGTAACTGAAATAACCAGAGCTGCAAACCGGTTTTGAACCGAACCGGTTCGAACCCGGAATTCCGACTTTTCTTTTACTGTGAACCGAACCTTAAACCGAACCTCTTTTGTAAAAAATAGCTGAACCTGAACCTGTTCCGAACCAAAACTTTCGGTTCGGTTCAGCAAAAGTCTAATTTAAGCGTGAGCTAAGTTTTGTCTGATCAAATAAGAGGAATAGACCAAAATTTACTCGAAGATTTTTTTTTGAAAAAATAATTTAATAAATTTTTTTTTTTTTTTTTTTTTTATTTTGAAAATAAATTTACTCACATGTTCAAATAAACAAAAATTCAGAATTTTGGAATATTTTTTGTATATTTTTTTAAAAATTAATAGCTTTCTATCAAAATTTTGTAAAACTTGGGACGAGGTTCGAACCAAAAACCTTGAACCTCAAATTTCTGAACCCTAACCATTGGCAAATTTTGGTTCGAACCCGCAAACCGGATCTCCCAAAAATTTTTTGGG
This sequence comes from Lordiphosa mommai, assembly GCA_018904225.1. Classification (NCBI taxonomy): domain Eukaryota; kingdom Metazoa; phylum Arthropoda; class Insecta; order Diptera; family Drosophilidae; genus Lordiphosa; species Lordiphosa mommai. The sequence continues at coordinate 25,436 of JAEIFT010000750.1, forward strand.
TTTGCAGCCCTGGAAATAACATTATTGTTATGATGAAAAAAAAGTACCATGCGACATGTCCCGTGCGAAAGTGCTTAAAATTTAAGTTATAAGTTTTTTTAGGGTAAAATCAAAACAGTTTTTAAATGACATCAATGTACAACATTCTAAAATAAAAAAGATTGCAATATTGCCTCAAGATTCTCTAAAATCGGCTTGTTAATTGTTGGTCGCCAAAACCACTTCTGTTTTTGTCCCGTGCGAATGCCTTGGTTTTTTGTTATTATCTTGAAACGAAAATATTGCCCAAAATCAACCTTAGCACCAATTATAGGGCACAATTAAGAGCTATAAGTTAAGCGTTTTGTCAAAACAAAAATACGTTTTATTTTGACTTCTTTTTCACTTCAAAAGTGTTCGAAGGTCCCGTTCGACATAATGGAAATGCCCATATGTTTTTTTCTTTTAAGAATAAAATTGAAAATAATTTCGAATTTTCTAAAAAAAATGTTTTAGTTTTTAGAAAATAATTTTCGAATTTTGAGAAATTTTTTCCTGCTTTTAAAAAATAATTTTCTAATTTTAAGAAATTTTTTCCTGTTTTTAAAAAAATAATTTTCTAATTTTAGAAATTTTCTAATTTTGAGAAATTTTTTCCTGTTTTTAAAAAAATAATTTTCTAATTTTGAGAAATTTTTTCCTGTTTTTAAAAAAATAATTTTCTAATTTTGAGAAATTTTTTCCTGTTTTTAAAAAAATATTTTCTAATTTTGAGAAATTTTTTCCTGCTTTTAAAAAAAATTTTCTAATTTTATTTAAAAAATATTTTCTAATTTTAAAATTTTTTTTTTAAAAAAATTTTCTTTTTAAATTTTTTCCTGCTTTTAAAATTCAATTTAAATTTTTTTTTAAAAAATAATTTTCTAATTTTTTTTCCTGCTTTTAAAAAAATAATTTTCTAATTTTAGAAATTTTTCCTGCTTTTAAAAAATATTCTAATTTTGGAAATTTTTCCTTTTAAAAAAATAATTTTCTAATTTTGTTTTTCCGTTTTAAAAAAATAATTTTCTAATTTTGAGAAATTTTTTCCTGCTTTTAAAAAAAATTTTCTAATTTTGAGAAATTTTTTCCTGCTTTTAAAAATAATTTTCTAATTTTGAGAAATTTTTTCTAAAAAATAATTTCTAATTTTGAAATTTTTCCTTTTAAAAAAATAATTTTCTAATTTTGAGAAATTTTTTCCTGCTTTTAAAAAAAATAATTTTCTAATTTTGAGAAATTTTTTTTCCTGCTTTTAAAAAAAATAATTTTCTAATTTTGAGAAATTTTTTCCTGCTTTTTAAAAAAATAATTTTCTAATTTTGAGAAATTTTTTCCTGTTTTTAAAAAAATAATTTTCTAATTTTGAGAAATTTTTTCCTGCTTTTAAAAATATTTTTATTTTAAAATATTTTCTAATTTTAGAAATTTTTTCTGTTTTTAAAAATAATTTTTCTAATTTTGAGAATTTTTTCCTGCTTTTAAAAAAATTATTTCCTAATTTTGAGAAATTTTTTCCTGTTTTAAAAAAATAATTTTCTAATTTTGAGAAATTTTTTCCTGCTTTTAAAAAAATAATTTTCTAATTTTGAGAAATTTTTCCTGCTTTTAAAAAAATAATTTTCTAATTTTGAGAAATTTTTTTCCTGCTTTTAAAAAAATAATTTTCTAATTTTGAGAAATTTTTTCCTGTTTTTAAAAAAATAATTTTCTAATTTTGAGAAATTTTTTTCCTGCTTTTAAAAAAAATAATTTTCTAATTTTGAGAAATTTTTTCCTGCTTTTAAAAAAAATAATTTTCTAATTTTGAGAAATTTTTTCCTGCTTTTAAAAAAAATAATTTTCTAATTTTGAGAAATTTTTTCCTGCTTTAAAAAAATAATTTTCTAATTTTGAGAAATTTTTCCTGCTTTTAAAAAATTTCAATTTTAAAAAATAATTTTCTAATTTTGAGAAATTTTTCCTGCTTTTAAAAAAATAATTTTCTAATTTTGAGAAATTTTTTCCTGTTTTTAAAAAAAATAATTTTCTAATTTTGAGAAATTTTTTCCTGTTTTTAAAAAAATAATTTTCTAATTTTGAGAAATTTTTTCCTGCTTTTAAAAAAATAATTTTCTAATTTTAGAAATTTTTTCCTGCTTTTAAAAAAAAATTTTCTAATTTTGAGAAATTTTTAAACTTCATTTGATTTTAGGTCCATTTTTGTGTACTGTACAGACAATATAGCCCGAAACTGTCTAAGAATTATTGCAGGACTTGATTTGAGTATTTTGTACTTAAATCCAGCATTTTTGGACTTATTGTACTATTGACCCCTTTTTTCTCAGTGCATGATTGGAAAACAATTTGGTGGTTTTTTTCTTTCTTACAAATTTACTTTATTTTTGATTTTTTCTTTTTTTTTTTTTTTTTTTGTGTATCGAAATTCCTTGGGAAATTCGTTAGGAAACGTTCAGGTGCTTTGGGACTTAGAAACGATGACGGTAGACGCGACGACGCACGGCCTTGTAACGGTAGCCATCGGAAGCGGGCTGCTCAATCTCCTCCAAAACCTGATGATTGTCCTGGTAGACGGGAGCGGGAGCAGGGTGGTAGATTGGAGCGGGAGCCACATGGTGGACGGGCTCAGGAGCTGGGATGGAAATGGGTGCAGGTGGGATATAAGTGTTCACGGGAGCTTCATAGTGGACTGGAGCAGGAGCATGGTGAACAACTGGGGCAGGAGCGTGGTGAACAACTGGAGCAGGAGCGTGGTGGACCACGGGGGCAGGAGCGTGGTGGACAACTGGGGCAGGAGCGTGGTGGACAACTGGGGCAGGAGCGTGGTGAACCACTGGGGCAGGAGCGTGGTGAACCACTGGAGCGGGAGCGTGGTGGACCACTGGGGCAGGAGCGTGGTGAACCACTGGGGCAGGAGCGTGGTGGACAACTGGTGCGGGAGGGATATAAGTGTTGACTGGAGCGGGAGCTTCATAGTGCACTGGAGCGGGAGCTTCATAGTGGACTGGAGCGGGAGCTTCATAGTGAACTGGAGCGGGAGCTTCATAGTGCACTGGAGCAGGAGCGTGGTGCACAACTGGAGCAGGAGCGTGATGCACAACTGGAGCAGGAGCGTGATGCACAACTGGAGCAGGTGGGATATAGGTGCTCACTGGAGCAGGAGCCTCATAGTGGACTGGTGCCGGAGCCTCGTAGTGGACGGGTTCCGGGGCAGACTGATAGACGGGAGCCACTGGAGCCGGAGGCGAGTAGTCATAACCCAAATGCGACACATCAGCAGATGCGCAAGCCAAAAAGGCAACAGCCACAATTAGGAATTTCTATAAAGAATAACGTTATTTAGTCCTTCATTCAGTATTAGAGGATTCCCTCGAATAGAACTCACCATTTTGCTGCTTCAAGTTACGAAACGCTTCTGTGTCGAATGAAGTAATGGCCAAACTATTTATACCACCATGTTAAGTTCTGCGTGGCAGAAAAAACCTGCCCAAAAAACATACACGAGGCGGCTCATCAACGCCAAAGCAGCGCCGCTTGACGTAGAGAGTAAAATCTGAATATTGAATATGCAAGTTTTTTGTTTTTTTGAAGCTAAGCAAAACTCTGCTTAATTGGCTTATTCGTTTGAATAAATCCTCCAGCTTGTTAGATCTAATTTATATGATCACATATTGATTATTATTATGCATTAAACTGACATGAGATCGGATTACTTATGAAGTGCTAACGGCATTTGTATACTTCAAGCGATTCATCATGTGTGTAGCCGGAAATTTGCAATTTTTTGCGAAACTGGTTAGCCATATGAAACGCATTTTCTTAACAATATTCATAAATTATACAACCTTCCAAGTTGTATTGTTTCTTAGAGTAGCATGAGAAGTTCTTATGGGAAACCACTATTTGATTTTATCGATATATCTCCACCATAAATTATGCTACGCAGTTTTTTATAGGCCCACATTTTTTTATCTAAATTAAAAACACGTTCTTTAAATCGCCTAAATTGACACTTCCGAAACATACAGCTGTTTTGACACACTCTAGTGACTGATTTGTGATGACAATATCAAAGTTGCGAAATTTTTGAATATTTAGTATTGATTTTTGCAAACAAAATCGTTTAATAAAAGCCTTTTGTGTAAACAAAAAATTAATTTGCACTATTTTGTATTTAAAATTTCAAAATATTTAAAAGCTAAAAATGCCCACCCTTTTTACAAGCGGTGTAAATTAGTAAACAAAAGGCGTGATTGTCAAATCAGATAATATCAGGGTTCGTTAAATATCACACAACAAACAACCAATATTTACAGCCTGTAAAAATTTTTTTCAGTCATGTAAATAAAAAAATGTGTCATAAGGAAAAAATTAGTTTTTTTTCATGTAACTTACACAAGCATATTTAACAAGCATGCTTTTTGTAAAAAAAAAAAAAAAAAAATTTGTACACAGAATATTTTACATGTCTGTAATTTTTTTTTTTTTCAAATTAAAAAAATTTTTTTTTATAAAAAATTAACATTTTAAAATTAAAAAATATATTTTCACCAATATTAAACATGCCTGTAAAATAAATAGATATTTTTTTATTTCTCCGTAGGAAAAATATTTTTTTATGTTACTTAAACAATTATAAAAAAATCCTTTTTTGAAAGACTGAAAATATTTTTTTTTTTTCATTAAAATTTTTATGAACTATACACAAGCTTTAGAATTAACAGCATTCTTTTGTTTTAAAAAACAAAAATAAAAAAAATTCACACAGAATATTTTACTGTCTGTTAATTTTTTTTTTTTTTTCAAATTAAAAAAAATTTTTTTCTGAAACTAACACGAGCATTTTAGACACTAGCCCCTATGTAAAAAAATATATTTTCACAAATATTTTACATGCCTGTAAAATAAATAGATATTTTTTTTAATTTCTCCGTAAGGAAAAAATTTTTTTTTTATGTTACTTAAACAAGCTTATGGAAGAAAAAAATGTCACTATATATTTGACAAGACTGTAAAATATTTTTTTTTTTTTTTGCATTGGGAAAAAAAATTTTTTTCATGAAACTAATACAAGCATTTTAGACACGCTAGCCTTTTGTAAAACCAAAATATAAAAAAATCCACAAAATATTTTACTCGTCTGTTTTTTTTTTTTTTTTTTTTTAAAGGGAAAAAATAATTTTTTTCTGAAACTAACACGAGCATTTAAGACACGCTAGCCTTTGTAAAAAAAAATGTTTCCACACAATATTTTACATGCTTGTAAAATCTATATATATTCTTTTTTTTCATATCTTTCATTAATAAAAAAAAAAATTTTACAAAATATTTTACATTCCTGTAAAATATATATATATATTTTTTTCATTTTTCCATAAGGAAATAAGTTTTTTTTTTGCATGAAACTAACACAATCATTTAGGACAGGCCTGCCTTTTGTAACAAACAAAATGCTTCCACAAAATATTTTACATGACTGTAAATTAATTTTTTTTTTTTTTCATTTTTCCATAAGGAAAAAACCATTTTTTTTCATGTAACTTACTCAAGCATTTTTGACAAGCTAAATCTATCAATTTCATAAAAAAGGGTGCTGAAATGTTTTAGAAAATTTTCTTCGAGTCTCAGATAAACTAAATTGTATGCTCATAACCATCGGTATGCTAATGGGTCTCCCAGTAAAACAGCTGATTTAATTCCAAAGGGGTAAGATAAATAATTATTATAATTGGTTGTAATTATTTCGGAATGTCAGCAACAAAAAATGGTCGATTGACAAAATTTGAAACCATTTGCCCATGACTTCTGCTTTCTCCATTTCATTCAAATATGCCAGCATTTCCCTATTTATTTAAAAAAATAAAGCACCTTAACTAAATTCAAATATCCACAAACCACAGTGACAAAGCAGTGTGACCGTTTGCGATTTGAAAGTATTTTGCTTATAAACGGTGACATTTTTGTGTTAACCGAAGAGTAAGAAGCTGCTTTATTTCGGCAAAGCGGAATTTAGCTGGTCAAAGTACTAAGCATTAGGCTGGGTTCACACTGTTCGACGCATGAGGCATGACAATCTAGTAGGCCTTTATGTTGTCTTGTTTTCATTGTGAATAGCTTGTCATTTGGCTTTGAAAACAAGGCAAAATGAAAGCTTACTAGATTATCATGCCTAATGCGTCGAACAATGTGAACTCAGCCTTATGGAAAACATTTTTATTTACATGTCTGTAAAAAAATGTTTTTTTTCATTGATGGTAATTATCATAGCTTAAAACCAAAGATTATAAAATGAATTCCATTTTCTCTAGTATAGACCAATATACTTCCAAGTAGTTGTCTGTTTCAAAATATAAATAAATCATATATGTAATTCCCCAGTTGATTTTATGAGCATTGTCCAAATATGTAAATAGTATTTCAGTTTTAGTGGCGTCACACACAGGCAAGAAGAAGAAGTCAAAAATAATATGAATTATATTTGAATAAATATTCTAAAAAAAAAAAAAAATACCCTTGCAAAGGGTATTATAGAATTGGTCTAATGTTTGTAACGCATTCAAGGAAGCATATTGAGTCTTTAAAGTAAATAGTCAAAATGCCCAATGCTTATAAAGAAAACCCAAAAGCATCTGAAATCAAAGACCTTAGGCATTTTCCGTTTAAGGCCTCATTCCAGATGGCATACAAATTTATTTTGGAACCTTACTTCATGTAAATAAGACAGCTTTTCAAAAGCATTAAGCTTTCAGAGCTTTTCAAAAGCGTTTCTATTCATATGAAGTATATAGACGAAATAAGTTTGTATGTCATCTGGATAGAGGCCTTTATTACAAAATTGATGTAATATTTATAATAGAGGGATTCCTGAAGGTGATTTGCTTTCGATTTTGATTTCATGAAGGTCAAAGCATCTTTAAATAATATGATAGAAAGCAAAATTATAATTATTTCGTTAAAATCTTTCGTAACTGCTCCTTTCAAAGGGAGCAGTGTGCCATCCAACTAACATAAAATGTCGTATTGTCTGTATGTTTCATGTCACACTGCGTCGAAACATCTTTAATCCATTATTTTTTTGCTTTACTTTTTCTGTATGTATATCGATATATTCTAGGGATATATGCAACCTTTAATAAGGAAATTTTAGAAAATATTTTTGCTACCAAAATAAAATAAAAGAGTTATTAAAATAAGATAATTATCAATTTATTAATGTTGCGTTTTAATCCCCCTTTCAGGGTAACGGCATTAAATATTTATAAGGGCATACAAAAGTCGGTCTGCCATTTCGTATACCATCGCCCACGAACTTGTGGTACAACTGTAAACTGTATAAAATATACAATTTTATGATCTAATCGAGCCCTTGGCCATCAATTTGTTGTAGTCTTTGTTTAAATAATTAACTCAAAACCAGTTCCATTTCAGCAAAATTATGTTTTTGGCTAACGAAAGAAAACAAAAAAAAAAAAAGAAGAAAAAATGGGTCTGGCTTTTGTGATGTCTTCAACTTTTCAAGGTTATTTTCCCCACAATTTATACTTAAGAAAAAAAAATTATGAATCACAAAATGATTTCCTTATTTTTATTTTTAATTTGTCTCTTTGTCGCCAACTACAAATTCATGTTATCTGTCCCATAGATCAAACTCACAAGTACATAAGTAATTTGAGATTTATTAATGGATCTTCTTCAACTCTGGCATGTGGGGTGTGTGTGTTGGCCACTCAAAGTGCAAACAAGTAAGACAATCAAAATTTATATTCATGGTCCATGAAAAAAAAAAACTTGTTGTTAATCTGCGGTATTGGCTGCCAACTAACATTTTTTTCTGCATTTGTTTATCTTTCTCGTATGTAAATGCCGATCGGTTAAAGCCTGGCCTGATGATTGGGTCTGGGTCCCTCCAAATATTTGCTTGACTAAACGCGTTTTCAATAGCTTCCGTTGTTGGCCTAGTTAACAAACATTATTACGCTATCGTAGCGAATTAAATTGTCTTGTTTTAGCTTACGGGAGGAGCGATTAAAGACGCTCGTTTAGGTGTCTTGAATAGATAATGATATGATCAATTTTTATAGAGATTTTTTTTGTCAGCTTTGTATGAAATTGTAAAGCTTGTTTTGAACTATTTGATTTAAATATTGAATTTTTAATAATGCATAATTTTTGTAATATAAATACAAATTACTAAATTTGAACTATTGTGACTTTTTCAAAAGCTGAAAGATATGTTTAGATTAGGCTCTTTCAAAATCTTATTTATATTTTGGTGGACCTAGAAAAATAGATTTGAAAGAATATTCAATATGATTTATAATATAGATGAACACAGTTTTGCATAAGTTTTAAATTTTCAAATAAATTTAGCGAATGATCCATTAACTAGATGATTTAAGTACTAAAATATGATGTGTTATAAAAACTGCCAAAATGCATCTGAATAAAAAATAAATTTTTCTTTCCAAAAAACTTGAATAAATTAGCTATTTGATGTCCGATATTTGCGTTTAAGAGTTTTTTTTTTTATAAAACCAATTGATCTTCAAACATCACATATTTGATTATCTAAATGCATTTACAAGCATTTTATGTCCGAAAATTTTTTAGAATGGTCAAAAAGTTGTTTTATTTTTATACATTCGATCCCATAGAGTTAAAACCACTCATCCTATTACATTTTTAACTAAGTACGAAATATTTGAACAAGTTTTTTTCTCCATAGTTTTTTTTAAAACTTTCAAATCGGAGCACAAAAAAGAGAATTTAAGTGGAGGGACCTTTTAAAAAAATCGAAATAAAAACGATTATCGATAAAATCTCGATAACTAGCCGATAGAATTTTTTTCCTGGCAATTTTCATGTTCAGCTGCCCAAAAATACTAGAAATAATAGAAACAAGAAAAACCGAAATAGTACCGGTTATTCCATTCGGTATTTTTTCATCCGGTTATATCAGTAAACGAAGTAAGGTTCTTAAAATATTTGTAATAACTGTTCCGGGTCCATTACGCGATTTGAAACGATTCATTTTGATTAAATCATCTGGTCTGACTACTTCTATGACATAGAAGGAAGGCGAATGTCAGGGTAAGGAGCCGCCTAAAAAGAATCCATGTTAGGGACTTGCAGACAAGGCGCATTTAAACACTTTAACTCGACACTACTTCATATATTTTCCACACACTTTACACATCTGTAAAAAACCACTTACATATAAATCGCCACTTAATTGATCACACAAACACTGGAACTCTCCTGACATTTCTCTTAAAACACACTGAATTACTTGATCATTTCAGAGCTTTCTTCTGTAGCATCAATCATAGGAATTAATATTTGATTTTGAGTGCATAAATATTTTTCTGTTCTTTTTTTTTTATTTCAACTTTCTTTAAGTAATTGGCTAGGACATTATGTAATATGTTGCCATGAGTTTCCTCGTAAAGAATTCAACGGACCCACCCACAGGCTGTTATTGTGGCTGTTTCAGGAATTCCAAAAGATCTTTACTACCATGTTTAACTTTTTTAATTCTTCTGATTGAGCGTTGTTTGTTACATTCATTTTTACTTTTAAACTAATCTCTCTTTTCTATATTTAATTTCTCTGTTATGTTAAAGATAACAAAAAATCAATAAATTTGTGAGAGAAAAACTATAAATAATTATGATTAAAGATCTTTTTCCGCTCTCGGATAATTCCCTGGTACAAACAATACCATTGGTTAGAAAAAGTTTTTTCTTTAAAACTTTTACACATCCGGTCGCCTTCACCAGCTATTTGCGCCAGGTGTAAAATAACTAGCCATGAAAAAGCTTCTCAAACATTGCCGTTCTGATTCGGCGTTAAGTTCCTTGCCCTTTGGGGCTGAAAGCCATAAATTAATTGATAGATATCGGCTTGGCCTTGTAGTTTTAATATATTTTCCTCAGGAATGTAAACCGCTTGAGAATTATGATAAGTTCGGTGCAGTGGTTCACAGAGTTCATAAACCGTTGGTTCGGTTTGGAAAATGGTTTTTGGAGCTATCCGAACCGCGGTTTCAGTTCGGTTCAGTGGTTTACGGGTATTATGACATCAGGACAGTTCTCAGTTTCAAATATTTGAGAAAAAAAAAGGTTTTCGTAATTATTTTCGAAATTAAATTAAAATTAAAAAATATATGTCTGACTATATTCGGAACCAAATGACCATGTACCAATGCCTTCACAAACGCTTATTTAAAAGAATACTAGGTAGACAGAGAAAAAATAATCACAAACTTTCCTGCCTTCGATACAACACGACAGAAAAACTCTTGGGATTATACTGACATCAGCACAGATTATTATGGAAGTTTCATGAATATGTCATCACTGTGGTATAAGCTCGTTGTCAACTGTCAATTTAATGTCTGGAGCTACACACACTAGGCTAAAATTATGACCACGTTTTAAAGAAACAGATTGCTGTATCGATACTATGCAGAAGAGATTGCGTAATATTTTCTTAATACTAATTCAGAATTAGAGCAACTGAGCAAAATTACAGAGAGCAATTTATAAGTGATCAAATATTGCAGTTCTTTTTTTACGAGGATGTACTACAGTCGCTACCTGGGGACTGACACTCAAACCATACATAGAATATATACATACAATATGAATTATAAATTTTTACCCTGTACTTGAAAAAAAATTAATCAAACTTGCATTTTCTATTAGATCAAAAAGTTGTCTAAATATAAGAAAATAATTATGATAATGGGCGCGTTCAGCAGAGACACTTGATCACTGATCATTTAAAACTATCTTTTTCACATTATTTAGAAAAACTCCATGTTAATAACATATTAAATACAAGAGAAAAAGTAGGCTACGTAAATTACCAAGAAATATATCATTGATCAGGGAGCAAGTTCTTCTGCTGAACCAACGGCCGTGTCCCTTTTGCTTTTGTATTTAATATGATATTTACAAGAAGCTTTTCCAAATGTCAATTTAACAAGACCCCCTAAAAGTATGCTTCATAGTAAGAGACGTTATATTAAGCTGCTCAGTGATCAAGTTTCTCTGCTGAACGTGTCAACCAGAACTGAGGGACTTTATTCTTCCAGTCTATTTTGCTCTGTCTATAATGTTCACTTGAATGTGATAGCGCATTGTAACCGAATATTTAAGAATTTCAAAATTTATGCATTTAATTTGCATATATTAAAAGTTCCGAAAATCTGTTTACCTTTTTTTTTTTTAATTTATTACCTTTAGTACAGGGTATAGAAAGGCTTGTTAAATATTTTATTTTAAAGGTTATTTTTAAGCAAATTAATTAATTCAATTTACACAGTAAGATAAGCTAATGGCTAATTCAATGTTGGGCACATTTAACTTTTAACATTTTGTTAAGTTCCAAAGTGACAAATTGCCTTTTGAATGACGGAAGAGCAAAAAAAAAAAATAATATATTGGATGAGAAGCTGTATTACAGTTTGCCCTACGCTGATAGGTGGAGTCTGAAACTAACCAACCAGCTAAGCAGATCTTTAACTATATGCATGCCATGTACTTTAGTACAGTTTCAGTTAGTCACAGTTGTGTCTTTTTTTTTTTTGTGTGACATTCGTTGAGGAGCAAGAAAACTGAGTACGAGTCAGAGTACGAGTCGAGTTACGAGTGCAAAGCGCCAAACGGAAATGAAATCACGTACCAGGGGCGTTGTCATTCACAATGAGTGTGCGGGGTGTTGTTGTTGTTGTTGTTGAAGTTGTCAGCAGCTGGCTGTTTCTTGTGGGTGTGTGGAGACATCTAATGTCCAATTTCAATTTGGACTGGCTGACACAAAGCTAAGAGAGAGAGAGAGGGAGAAAAGCCACCGCAAATGGCAAACAATGTAAAGGTGCCCCCCTTTCCCCCCCTGTGCTCTAGCCACCTCTTGTATTTCACTTAACACAGCTAAGTTTATTTACTTTTAACACGAAATAATAAAGTTTACCAAAGGAAACGTGCGCCAAGCTGTGTTTGGCGACCGTGTGTGTGTGATGACTGTACCTTTTCCCACTGTCACTCAAAAGGGGGCTTTAAGCTTACAAAGCGTATTTTAAACTTTCAAAAATACAAAAAAAAATGCCATGCAGCGCATTGCAGTGAAGGAAAACTTTTTTTTTAAGGTAGCAAAAATTAGCGACCCGCTGTGTGAGTTGACGTGACTCGACTGCATTACGCCTTATGCCTTTATGCCATATGCCTTTGACACTGGCTGCCACTTTCTGCTTTTGGCCAAACTAAATTATTTAAAAACTCTCTAAGAGCCAAAGAAGCTTTGTGCAATTAAATGGCCGCTCAACTTGCTACGCAACACATGTGACATGCGGAGTATATGCCTCGTACTCGTACTTGTACTCGTGGTCCTTCTTCGGTAATGATAATAATTACTTCCACTCTGGTCACATATGTACGTGTGTGTAGGTATGACGGGGGGGTACCATGCGTGTGCGCCTAATTACAATAAATTTGGCTAATTATTGTCTGGCATTGTTTTGGCCCCAAAGGCTGTAAACTTTAAGTAGCTCTCCGCCATACACACACAGACAAAGTTTTTGGCATCGATACTGTGTTGGTGGGTGGAGGAGGAGTTGGTACAAACAGACTGTCTGGCTAATTGTCTTGTAAATTATGATAAGAAACTTTCACTATCGCCGTGCTCAGAAATGAAGTTAAGTGAAGTTTGCCTAAAGGGCCAGTGTAAATCAGGTCAAGGTGGTAATTGAGTGCTTCTTGAAGCATGAACTTAGCACAAAATGGCAATATCTCCTAAACTATTTCGAATTTTTGAAAATGGTTTGAAGGGGATGAATGGAATGCCCAAGCTATAATAATAATGCAAAACAAAAAATCGAAAAAAATATTTTTCAAAGGTAAAAGACCCTCTTAATTGGTATTGAGTGCTTCCTGAAGCATGAACTTGCTCCACTAAAATGGCAATATCTCCTAAACTATTTCGAATTTTTGAAAATGGTTTGAAGGGGATGAAGTGGAATGCCCAAGCTATAATAATAATAACAAAAAAAAAAATCGAAAAAAATATTTTTTCAAAGGTAAAAGACCCTCTTAATTGGTATTGAGTGCTTCCTGAAGCAAGAACTTTGCTCCACTAAAATTGCAATATCTCCTAAACTATTTCGAATTTTTGAAAATGGTTTGAAGGGGATGAATGTGGAATGCCCAAGCTATAATAATAATGCAAAACAAAAAAATCCCGAAAAAATTTTTTTTCAAAGGTAAAAGACCCTCTTAATTGGTATTGAGTGCTTCCTGAAGCATGAACTTAGCTCCACTAAAATGGCAATATCTCCTAAACTATTTCGAATTTTTGAAAATGGTTTGAAGGGGATGAAAGTGGAATGCCCAAGCTATAATAATAATGCAAAACAAAAATCGAAAAAAATATTTTTAAAGGTAAAAGACCCTCTTAATTGGTATTGAGTGCTTCCTGAAGCATGAACTTAGCTCCACTAAAATGGCAATATCTCCTAAACTATTCCGAATTTTTAACAATGGTTTGAAGGGGATGAATTGTGAATGCCCAAGCTATAATAATAATGCAAAACAAAAAATCGAAAAATATTTTTCAAAGGTAAAAGACCCTCTTAATTGGTATTGAGTGCTTCCTGAAGCATGAACTTAGCTCCACTAAAATGGCAATATCTCCTAAACTATTTCGAATTTTTTTGAAAATGGTTTGAAGGGGAATGAATGTGGAATGCCCAAGCAATAATAATAATGCAAAACAAAAAATCGAAAAAAATTTTTTTTTTCAAAGGTAAAAGACCCTCTTAATTGGTATTGAGTGCTTCCTGAAGCATGAACTTAGCTCCACTAAAATGGCAATATCTCCTAAACTATTTCGAATTTTTGAAAATGGTTTGAAGGGGATGAATGTGGAATGCCCAAGCTATAATAATAATGCAAAGAAAAAAATCGAAAAAAAAAATTTTTTTCAAAGGTAAAAAGACCCTCTTAATTGGTATTGAGTGCTTCCTGAAGCATGAACTTAGCTCCACTAAAATGGCAATATCTCCCTAAACTATTTCGAATTTTTGAAAATGGTTTGAAGGGGGATGTAAAGTGGAATGCCCAAGCTATAATAATAATGCAAAAAAAAAAAATCGAAAAAAATATTTTTCTAAAGGTAAAAGACCCTCTTAATTGGTATTGAGTGCTTCCTGAAGCATGAACTTAGCTCCACTAAAATGGCAATATCTCCTAAACTATTTCGAATTTTTGAAAATGGTTTGAAGGGAATGAAATGTGGGAATGCCCAAGCAATAATAATAATGAAAACAAAAAAATCGAAAAAAATTTTTTTTTTTTTCAAAAGGTAAAAGACCCTCTTAATTGGTATTGAGTGCTTCCTGAAGCATGAACTTAGCTCCACTAAAATGGCAATATCTCCTAAACTATTTCGAATTTTTGAAAATGGTTTGAAGGGGATGAATGTGGAATGCCCAAGCTAATAATAATAATGCAAAAAAGAAAAAAATCGAAAAAAATTTTTTTTTTTTCAAAGGAAAGAGACCCTAAGCATTGAGTCTATGAACTTAGCTCCCACTAAAATGGCAATATCTCCTAAACTATTTCGAATTTTTAAAAGGTTTAGGAGGGATGTCAAAGGAAGTTATAATAATAATGCAAAAAAAAAAATCGAAAAAAAATTTTTCAAAGGTAAAGACCCTCTTAATTGGTATTGAGTGCTTCCTCAAGCATGAACTTAGCTCCACTAAAATGGCAATATCTCCTAAACTATTTCGAATTTTTAAAAATGGTTTGAAGGGGAATGGAATGGGGGAATGCCCAAGCTATAATAATAATGCAAAAAAAAAAATCGAAAAAAAAAATTTTTTTCAAAGTTTAAAAACCTTTAATTGGTATTGAGTTGTTCTCAAGCATGAACTTTGCTCCACTAAATATTGCAATATCTCCTAAACTATTTCGAATTTTTGAAAATGGTTTGAAGGGGATGAATGGGGAATGCCCAAGCTATAATAATAATGCAAAAACAAAAAAATCGAAAAAAAAAAATTTTTTCAAAGGTAAAAGACCCTCTTAATTGGTATTGAGTGCTTCCTGAAGCATGAACTTAGCTCCACTAAAATGGCAATATCTCCTAAACTATTCTCGAATTTTTTGAAAATGGTTTGAAGGGGATGAATGTGGAATGCCCAAGCAATAATAATAATGCAAAAAAAAAAAATCGAAAAAAAATTTTATTTTTTTTCAAAGGTAAAAAGACCCTCTTAATTGGTATTGAGTGCTTCCTGAAGCATGAACTTAGCTCCACTAAAATGGCAATATCTTCTAAACTATTTCGAATTTTTTGAAAATGGTTTGAAGGGGATGAATGTGGAATGCCCAAGCAATAATAATAATGCAAACAAAAAAATCGAAAAAAAATTTTTTTAAGGTAAAAGACCCTCTTAATTGGTATTGAGTGCTTCCTGAAGCATGAACTTAGCTCCACTAAAATTGCAATATCTCCTAAACTATTTCCGAATTTTTTGAAAATGGTTTGAAGGGGATGAATGTGGAATGCCCAAGCTATAATAATAATGCAAAACAAAAAATCGAAATTAAAAATTTTTTCAAAGGTAAAAGACCCTCTTAATTGGTATTGAGTGCTTCCGAACTTTCCAAGCTCCCACTAAAATGGCAATATCTCCTAAACTATTTCGAATTTTTGAAAATGGTTTGAAGGGGATGCAAATGGGGAATGCCCAAGCTATAATAATAATGCAAAAAAAAAAATCGAAAAAATTTTTTTTTTCAAAGGTAAAAGACCCTCTTAATTGGTATTGAGTGCCTTCCTGAAGCATGAACTTGCTCCACTAAAATGGCAATATCTCCTAAACTATTTCTGAATTTTTGAAAATGGTTTGAAGGGGAATGAATGTGGAATGCCCAAGCTATAATAATAATGCAAAAACAAAAATCGAAAAATTTTTTTTTTTTTTTCAAAGGTAAAAGACCCTCTTAATTGGTATTGAGTGCTTCCTGAAGCATGAACTTTGCTCCACTAAATGGCAATATCTCCTAAACTATTTCGAATATTTGAAAATGGTTTGAAGGGGATGAAAGTGGAATGTCCAAGCTATAATAATAATGAAAGCAAAAAATCGAAAAAAAAATTTTTTCCAAAGGTAAAGAACCCTCTTAACTGGTATTGAGTGTCCAAAGCATGAACTTAGCTCCACTAAAATGGCAATATCTCCTAAACTATTTCGAATTTTGGAAAATGGTTTGAAGGAGATGAATGTGGAATGCCCAAGCAATAATAATAATGCAAAACAAAAAAATCGAAAAAAAAAATATTTTTCAAAGGTAAAAGACCCTCTTAACTGGTATTGAGTGCTTCCTGAAGCATGAACTTAGATCCACTAAAATGGCAATATCTCCTAAACTATTTCGAATTTTTGAAAAATGGTTTGAAGGGGGATGAATGTGGGAATGCCCAAGCTATAATAATAATGCAAAGACAAAAATCGAAAAAAATTTTTATTTTTTTAAAGGTAAAAGACCCTCTTAATTGGTATTGAGTGCTTCCTGAAGCAAGAACTTAGCTCCACTAAAATGGCAATATCTCCTAAACTATTTCGAATTTTTTAAAAATGGTTTGAAGGGGATGAATGTGGAATGCCCAAGCAATAATAATAATGCAAAAACAAAAAATCGAAGAAAAAAATTTTTTCAAAGGTAAAAGAAGACCTTAATTGGTATTGAGTGCTTCCTAAGCATGAACTTTAGCTCCACTAAAATGGCAATATCTCCTAAACTATTTCGAATTTTTGAAAATGGTTTGAAGGGGATGTAAAGGGGGAATGCCCAAGCTATAATAATAATGCAAAAACAAAAAAATCGAAAAAAATAATTTTTTTCAAAGGTAAAAGACCCTCTTAATTGGTATTGAGTGCTTCCTGAAGCATGAACTTAGCTCCACTAAAATGGCAATATCTCCTAAACTATTTCGAATTTTTGAAAATGGTTTTGAAGGGGATGAAAATGTGGAATGCCCAAGCTATAATAATAATGCAAAACAAAAAATCGAAAAAAAAAATATTTTTTCAAAGGTAAAAGAAACCAGTATTGAGTGCTACCTAGGCATGAACTTAGCTCCACTAAAATGGCAATATCTCCTAAACTATTTCGAATTTTTGAAAATGGTTTGAAGGGGATGAATGTGGAATGCCCAAGCTATAATAATAATGCAAAACAAAAAATCGAAAAAAAAAAAAAAAAATTTTTTTTTCAAAGGTAAAAGACCCTCTTAATTGGTATTGAGTGCTTCCTGAAGCATGAACTTAGCTCCACTAAAATGGCAATATCTCCTAAACTATTTCGAATTTTTGAAAAATGGTTTGAAGGGGATGAATGTGGAATGCCCAAGCTATAATAATAATGCAAAACCAAAAAATCGAAAAAAATTTTTTTTTTCAAAGGTAAAAGACCCTCTTAATTGGTATTGAGTGCTTCCTGAAGCATGAACTTAGCTCCACTAAAATGGCAATATCTCCTAAACTATTTCGAATTTTTGAAAATGGTTTGAAGGGGATGAATGTGGAATGCCCAAGCTATAATAATAATGCAAAACAAAAAAATCGAAAAAAAAATTTTTTTCAAAGGTAAAAGACCCTCTTAATTGGTATTGAGTGCTTCCTGAAGCATGAACTTAGCTCCACTAAAATGGCAATATCTCCTAAACTATTTCGAATTTTTGAAAATGGTTTGAAGGGGATGAATGGAATGCCCAAGCTATAATAATAATGCAAAAACAAAAAAATCGAAAAAAAAATTTTTTTTCAAAGGTAAAAGACCAGCTCTTAATTGGTATTGAGTGCTTCCTCAAGCATGAACTTTGCTCCACTAAAATGGCAATATCTCCTAAACTATTTCGAATTTTTGAAAATGGTTTGAAGGAGGGGATGAAATGTGGGAATGCCCAAGCTATAATAATAATGCAAAACAAAAAAATCGAAAAAAAAAAATTTTTTTCAAAGGTAAAAGACCCTTTTAACTGGTTTGAGTGCTTCATCAAGCATGAACTTGGCTCCACTAAAATGGCAATATCTCCTAAACTATTTCGAATTTTTGAAAATGGTTTGAAGGGGATGTCAAAGGAATGCCCAAGCTATAATAATAATGCAAAACAAAAAAATCAAAAAAAAAAATATTTTTCAAAGGTAAAAGACCCTCTTAATTGGTATTGAGTGCTTCCTGAAGCATGAACTTAGCTCCACTAAAATGGCAATATCTCCTAAACTATTTCGAATTTTTGAAAATGGTTTGAAGGGGATGCAAGTGGAATGCCCAAGCTATAATAATAATGCAAAACAAAAAATCGAAAAAAAAAATTTTTTCAAAGGTAAAAGACCCTCTTAATTGGTATTGAGTGCTTCCTGAAGCATGAACTTAGCTCCACTAAAATGGCAATATCTCCTAAACTATTTCGAATTTTTAAAAATGGTTTGAAGGGAATGAATGTGGAATGCCCAAGCTATAATAATAATGCAAAACAAAAAAATAGAAAAAAATTTTTTTCAAAGGTAAAAAGACCCTCTTAATTGGTATTGAGTGCTTCCTGAAGCATGAACTTTGCTCCACTAAAATGGCAATATCTCCTAAACTATTTCGAATTTTTGAAAATGGTTTGAAGGGAATGAATGTGGAATGCCCAAGCTATAATAATAATGCAAAACAAAAAAATCGAAAAAAAATTTTTTTCAAAGGTAAAAGACCCTCTTAATTGGTATTGAGTGCTTCCTCAAGCATGAACTTTGCTCCACTAAAATGGCAATATCTCCTAAACTATTTCGAATTTTTGAAAATGGTTTGAAGGGGATGAAGGGAATGCCCAAGCTAAATAATAATGCAAAAAAAAAAAAAAAATTTCAAAGAAAAATTTGTTGTGAAGCAACCCAGCTCCACTAAAGGTCAAGGTAGAAGATTCTCCTTTTGGTACTTATTTATTCACCAATTTATTGTTATTAAAATATGTTCTACTTCTTTAGAAAAGCCGCACACATTTTTTAGCAGCTTCGTTATGGAGGTTAAGTCAATTGAATGCCACCTGCCCCACTATAGAGGCGACTCTATTTGCGCATTTTTCCAATTAATTGCTTATACGTGGGCCTCCTGACCCGAGCAGCGATTGTCAACAAAAGCCGCCTCCCCCCACCCCCTCCTCAGGTGGCACACCCACACACACATGCAGAGGCGGGCTCTGCCACAAACATGAATTCGGAAAAAAAGAAAGAGAAAAAAATGAAACGACGTCCAAAGATATAGACTCATCAATGCTTTCAATTGAAATTTTTGCACGGTCCCACGTGCCTCGTTCTTATTTTGCTTTTTGCCATTTTGTTTGCCACTGAAATTGCGGGGAATTGGAACTGCGAGTGCAGCAAACAAACAATAAGCAGTTACATACAATAGCGAATGAAAGGGAGAGGGGGGAAGGGGAGAGGCCTAGCGCCAGCTGGTGGCCGCGCAGTTTGCACAGCTGCTGGGGCAAATATCTATGCAAAATTTAGGCAATAGGCACATATTACATTTCGCTGGCAAAGTTATTTGAAGGAGGAAAAGCTGGAGGGTAAAAAGTGGGCCACATTTGCCCAGAGCTAATTGACATATTCTTAGAAAACGTTGCCTACTTTTAGGCCTTCGTTTGAAATATGATTGAAATTGCATTGCCTTTGTGGGGCGTGTACTAACTCTTTCCCGAAATGAAATGGCATTTTTAGCGCACGCTATTTTACAAATATGCCGCCATTTATCATTCATTCGATGACAAAACGTTAACATGGCCCAGACCAACGAGTCTCCAGTTACACCAAACCAACAGCAGCCACACCCTCCCGCCATTGGCTGTCAAAACAAAAGCAATTTTTCGTAACCACAAACAAGCGAATTAGCTGGCTGTCATTGACAAGAAAACGGACTGTCAAAAGCAAAACGAAAAGTGGAATCCTCCGGTACACACACCCACCCGGCTTAGGAGAATGCACTCAAAAAGGGGGTGGGGAGGGGAAGGGGGGAAGCGGGAGAGTCAATATCTTCAAACATGCAACTTGGCGGCAATTGAAAACTCATTGACAGTTGACAATTGAATAAAAAAAAAAGAATATAAAAAACAGAACCAACAAACAAACAGCAATTGTGAAAGGGGGGAGTGGGGGACCAAAACTCAATTGCAGTTACATTTCAATTTTACATACCCTGTGTTTCAGGCAAAGCATTTGCGTACATAAAATGGCAAATGCTGTCTCTATCTACAGGGTTGCCATATTCGACGGACGCATGATTTTTTTAAAAAAATCAAAGAAAAAAATAAAAATTTGGCGGTTGGCAATCTTAATCATTTAATTTGTTCCAAGTAGATTTGTTTACATCAATTTTTGAATATGATATCTCTCAAATGGCCGCCTCTGGCGTTGATGGCGTATTGTGCCCTTTTTGCAGCATTTTCCATCGTTTTCGCCAACATTTCGGCCGGAATAGCGGCTATTTCTTCACGAATGTTGTCCTTGAGCTCTTCTACGGTCCTTGGCTTGTTAACGTAAACCTTTGACTTCAAATATCCCCACAAGAAGAAGTCAGGCGGCGTCAAACGGGCGAACCGGTGGCCAGTCCAAATCACCACTTTTCGACATCAAACGGCCCGGAAACAATTTCTTCAGAAAATCGATTGTTATGCGACTTGTGTGCGGTGGAGCGCCGTCTTGTTGAAACCAGAACCGCCTCATACGCTTTCGACGAATAATTGGCATCACAAAATTGGTCATCATGTCGCGATAACGCTCCTGGTTGATGGTAACAGCATGGCCATTTTCATTTTGGAAGAAAAACGGCCCAATGACCGTTTTCGCACTAACGCCGCACCAAACTGTGACTTTTTCGTCATGAAGAGGCACTTCTTGAATCTCCTGAGGATTTTCAGTGGCGTAAATACGGCAATTTTGCTTATTTACGGTCCCATTCAATGTGAAATGGGCTTCATCGGATATGATAACATGAGTTTCACAATTGACTTGTTCTGTTGAATGTAAATTTCAACTATTTCAGAGCGCTCGCGTGGCGTGTATTGTTCCATGGTAAAAATCTGCTTGGACTGACGCTTCAAACGCGGTATGTCATTAAGCGATCTGACATCTCTGTCAAAAGTTATGGCGTTGCCAGATGGGTCCGTCGAATATGGGCAACCCTGTACAAGGACTTTTCGTGCAGTAGTGCCTTTTGGGGAATGATCTTGGCCCCACGCTTTACACTCTTTTTACTATGGACATGCCTATCTGGTAACAGAAACCCCCGAAATGAACCACAGGACTTCTTTCTTGCAACGGCTGTCGTCTGTCTAACCTTTAGTTTATTTTTCAGTCACTAATGCCATATCACCTTGAAAAGTTACTCGATTGAGCAGCGGATCATTATGATAAACCATTTTTTTTTAACAAAATGAATGAACGTTAGACTTAAGGGCCCTTGAAAGTCGACTAACCAACGTTTGAGATCAAATAAAAGATTAATAAAAATCGGCTGAGACCATCGCCGTTGTAAGTAAAAGTGGTGCAGGAGAACCCGAGAAGAACTCAGCCTTTCGCAGACTTCAACTTGGCGAATCAAGATACAAGATCCAACTGACACAGAAGCTCAAACTAGTCAACGACATTTCACTTATTAAAAAAAAAACCCTGTATAATAAAATGACCGTTGAATTTAAACTAAAAATTCAACATGACTTTCTTGGCTATCCAATTTTATTTTATAGCAGAGTTTGTTCCCCATACCACCTGGTGTTCAGTTCAGGTGATTGTTTGGAAAACAGTGTTAGAAAATAGTGTTGGAAAATAGGGTTGAAAAACAATGTTGAATAACAGTGTTGATAAATAGTGTCGGAATACAGTGTTCGATACCACCCCAAAGGTCACGAGCCATATGCATGCCAAACCCTTCGCCAAGAGAGTAAACAAATGCTTAAAACCAATCAGTCGCTGGCAAGCGTTTAATAAAGTAGGTCAGAACCGCAGATTCGCTCAGCAATACACTCTCACTTTTTCGCTTTGCTCTTCTTGTCAAACGCCGCTTTATAGTAGCAATTAGCTTAACTTTATTTCATTTGATTCAGTTTTTTTTTTTTTTTTTTTTTTTTTAGTTTAGTTCTTATTTTCAATTTTTATTATTACCTAAGGGCAACATACATTGAATTGGGAGGAACAAAAAAAAACATATTCTAAAGAAAGAAAGCTGCAATAGAAATCTTTCAAAAAAAAAAAAAAAAAAAAAAAAAAAAAATCGTGAATCAATATTTACTTGAAATTATTTCGAAAAAGGGCATAAACGGGCAAAAGATGTTAAGAACACCTAAATATATGAACATTTGCGAATAACTTGTCGTTAAAAGTTGCTTGAGAAAATGCGATCAATGAAAGTAATGGCCCACCAAACACTTTCACATTTTTTCTATGCTAAAGTAAAACAGCCGCCGCACAGAAAATCGTCAAAAACAATTATGCAACATAAATGTGGAATTTCTTGGCAATTGTTTATGTTATAAAAACTTAAAATACCTATATTATCTACTAATTACACTACCCAACAGACATTTTGGTAAGAGAGATTGTCCCATGTGTTCTACAAATCGCTTTAGCAAATCGCAATTCTCATACGATTTTGGTTCACATGGGTATATTCTGGTTTTAATCTGGTTCGTCTCTTTTCACACCATTTTGCTGAATTTTTAGCGTAAGGAAAATTTTCAATCACAAATTTCTGGTTTTATGAGTTTTAACACATCAGTATAGCCTTAAAAAATCAGAAGAAAGGGACTTAATTTGCCCTAGAACATCATTTCTACTCAATTCATGACAAATTGTTCAAAGAAATGGCTCTAGGACTTGTTCCATTTGCCTATATAGGGTATGTCAGCTTCAGAATTTCTTTTTTTATTTTTGTATTTTTCATTTTATTTTTTAAGAGAACTTTGTTTTTCAGCTTGTCGTTGGCAGGCAGCGTTTTCCCACACTCTAGTTCAAGCTGTTGATGTTGTTGTTGTTGTTATTCATTTGTTCTGCCATGCTGAGACATTTTCTATTTGAAATTGTCAGCCGCACAATTGATATGCATTGCTGCTGCGGTGGTTGCCGACGCCGTTGTTGCTGCTGTTTCTTTGTTTTGTCAGGAAATTGATTTTCAACAATCATATGGAATTCCTGGAGTTTCCCCCCCAGTTTGGTTTTGTCTCGCAGAGCAATTAAGCAGCGCGCGCCTGCAAGTATGCAACGCGGAAAATGCATTTAATTTTGGGTGCAAGCCAGGTTTTCTTTTGTGATTTGAAATTTAATGCACGTACTCAATGAAGAAATTCCAACAGCAGCGCATTAGTAGACAAGCTTCCAGCCGGGTCAGTGGGCTGAGAGAGGGGTGAGGGGGGGGGAAGGGTGCTAGGTACAACGCCTGCCAATTGCTTTTCAACATATTTGATGCGACGACGACTTTCGACATTTTGCAACTTGGCCACGTACAAAAAAAAAAGGCAGAAGCAACGTTGGCAGCAAAGTGCAAGAACCAACTAAAACAACAACAACAGCAACTTGGACCCCTAAGTCTCTGCTTAAGCATACAAACTGTATATAACGTGTGTGTGTGTGTGTGTATGTAAGTGAAGTATACGCCATGTTGACCCAACAACAAACATAAAATGTAATCGCAGCTAATAAGAAAACTAAGCAGATCCTTGCAGGTCACGATTTACGCTCGTTTCGCATTCGATTTGCGATGCGCCATTGGCAAAAGCTTCAATGCACTGTGGCGACAGCACAGTGGGACCAAAGAGAGAACTAAAAACTGAAAATGAACCTACAAATTCAGCTAAGAAAATATACCAAAAACTATAGCCCATAACTAAGTCTGCTGAAAAAAGGATTTGTCCACAGACCACCTACTCAACTTGTAGAAGAGTTGGAGCCATTTGGCAGTTGGGTTTTGATTGGCAAAGAAAATTAATAATTAATTAAATAATAATAATTTACAAAAAAAAAATTCTTGACAATTTTGAACTATTTTAGTAATTTTTTACCATAAAAAAAATGTAAAGCCAAATTTTCCATAGAATGCACATTATTTGAAGTAAATCTTCCACTCAATAAAAGATGCCCTTTATGGATCTCAACTATTTATAGTATAAAAAAAAAAATCTTCTTTTATAGTTGATTTTTTTAATAAAAATTGAAAATATCAAATCATTGCTATCTGAGAATTTGAACCGAAAATATTGGCTTCACAATCGCGGAAAATTTTTAAGTGAATGCTTCATATTTTTTACTAACTTTTTTTCTAAATAACGATTATTCGGTCCCTGATTTATACATTTACCAGAACATTTTCGTTCTGACAACATCCCCAAATCACAAAAAAATTGTTTAAATCTTTATTCGAGATGCCCGATATTTTCTTTTTTTCTTGCTGACAACATTGCAGGTCCTTTTTTCAGAGGAGCTGAACGGAGAACTGTAGCAAGGATTTGTATAAGATGCAATTTCCGGAAGTCTAGCTATAAAGTCAATAACTTGGCTGTTTTACCACAGATTTTAATGGGCTATACCGACTTAAATGTAGTCTAATAATTGGTTATGCCTAAATTGGAAGGTCAATATTTTTTGTGGAATTTTTCCCAAGTTCTTAAAGTCAAAATACGGTAAAAAAAAAAAATCCAAGAATAATATTGTTTAATCTCTTAAATAACCCCATACATTTCCTTATATTTCCAACGTGCGTTGATATTTTAAGAAACTGTGTGACCTTTCGAATTAAAAAAAAAAAAACTAGGAAAAAAATTGTGTTCCACAAATCGCTATCGACCCAAAAACGATCCAAATCGTATGGGTATTGGTTCGATTATGGGTCGAAAGCGATTTTTAGAACACCTGAAAAAGATTTATCTTTTTAAAATAATTCTAAGCTAGAAAATAATTTTTTTTTAGTTTTGTTTATGCGATCTGGAGCCTCTAACCTACCTAAAAAAACACATTTCCAACGTTCTAGTTTTGACTGTATCATTGTATTAGCTACCTATCAATATATCGTAGATTTTAATGAACAATCGCTTATTTAAAGCAAAGAATAGGAAATAGAGGAAACTAAATATAATATTTTTCAGATTTTTTCCAGATTTTTTTTTTAAGTCAAAATAGAACTAAAAAATCTCAAGTTTTAAAGTTTAAGCAAGCAAATAATTCGAAAACGAGTTTGGACTTATTTGTAGGCCTTTAAATAAGCTGTGATTTCATATATTAAAATTGAAAATGAGCCTTTCCAGGGACATTTCTTAGGCTGCAGTCTTTTAAATTGTGTTCTTTGAGACATGTTATATGAAGGTCCTTTTTAAGATCAGCTGCAGCCTTAAAATAACCCCCTCTTCCCCTCGCGAATCAACTTTTTAAATTGAAACTGGGCCAAGAATCGGATTCGTTCACGTGCTTCAGTGTTTTCTACGACCTTCGGTATTGACTTACGTTACTTTTGATGATCAAAATATAAAATCATACAGGCCTCTTCTCGTTTCCGAATTCGATAAGAATTGGTAAGAGATCTGATTTCCAGAAAGGATTAGATAATTCAAACTAAATGCCATCCAGACAGTTGAATAAAGATAAATGGAATTTGGAAGTTAAGAGCGGAATCACTCAATCAGTTTTTGGAGTAGGGAACATTTACCAATTCCGATATCGAATATTTTGAGCGAAATCGAAAATGGTAACAGGCCTGATAGTCAAATCTCTTAACCACGTACTTTTCATCATTCTGCTAAATATTGCAGTTTTGAAGAATGCGTTAGTGGTTCCATTATTTCGCTATTTTAGCACTTTATCCATTAAAAACAAAAAATAAAATATTTATTTCAAGGGCAGTTCTACTTTTTTCTTATGGGGGGAATATTCTAAGCAATATTAATAATATGAGGACTTGAAAAAAACGCAACACTAATTTTTATAATTTTTTGATCAATTAGACAAAGTGTCAAACTGGTCCTATTATTTTTTCTCAACTGTATGTCTGTTTTACAGAAAATTCACTTGTCTACCGGGAATCTCATAAAAATTTCAATTCTATTATATGTTTATAAAAATTTGTTTGTCAAATAAAAATTTAAGTCGTATAAAATATTTTTACTAATTTTACGAGAGTGGTAAAATAAATTAAATTTTTTATTGTGTGTTGGTACTCACTCGATTTGTACGTTGTATGACGTCCAATGAAATGATGTCCCGTAGAAAAATTCTAAAAAAAAAAAAAAGAAAGGAGGCTATAATTAAATTTCGGCGAGTGTAAGAACATATTATTTAAGGCCTGATCTCAGATGACAAAAATTTTATTTTCGGCACTATGCTTCATATAAATAAGACATCTGTTCAAAAGCATTCTGATTTCAAAGCACTACAAAAGTGTTTCTATTCATATAAAGCATAGTGACGAAAATTATTTTTATGTCATCTGAGAATAGGCCTTTAAGAACAAAATAAATTTAATTTTTTTATTTACAAGCAGGGACCGTAAATAATGATTATTTTGTATTTTCTAATATTAAAAATCAACCACTTAGAGTAGCCGTAAAAATATATAAATTATACCTGTGGGGTTCTTTTTTGATAATCTATGGAAATCCGCAATGATTTTTAAATGGTTGATTTTTAAATATATTCCTCAATGATAATGATTATTTTTAATTTTTATTTTTTGACTCAAATCATAATAATTATTTCCTGAGTGAAAAAATAAAAATCAAAAATAATGATTATATAGTGACTTTTATTTTTTCGCTCAAATATATCACTCAAGGTCCGATTATGACTCTCTGAAAAGGAGCTGTGGCGAAATTGATACATATCTCTTTGAGAGAGTTGTAATCGAACCTTGAGTGATATTTTTGAGCGAAAAAATAAAAATCTCAAAATGACCATTATTTTTGATATTTATTTTTTCACTCAGAAAATAATCATTATACTTGATTTTTATTTTTTTACTCAGGAAATAATCATTATGGTTTGAGTAAAAAAATTAATAATCAAAAATAATCATTATTTTCTGATTGCAAAAATAAATATCAA
This sequence comes from Lordiphosa mommai, assembly GCA_018904225.1. Lineage (NCBI taxonomy): Eukaryota > Metazoa > Arthropoda > Insecta > Diptera > Drosophilidae > Lordiphosa > Lordiphosa mommai. Next base: position 52,584 of record JAEIFT010000750.1, read on the forward strand.
AAATAATGATTATTTTGTAATTTTTATAATTTCACTTATAATGATTACAGTCCCTGTTTACAAGTTCTACGTACTCTAATTATAGTATCCGCGCGTCCAGTGTCTAAAGATTTTACTTGTTGCGGCAGCAGCGGCCATTTTTGGGATAAAAACACAACAAAAAAAACAAAAACAAAAAAAAGCAAGGAGAGCCGCTTTTCGCAATAAAAAAAACAACAAAAAACACACACTCTCTCTCTCTTGCGCTAATTGGAACTTTGTGCAATTCCAATTGAGCGCCATTTGCTTCTTCCCGCTTCTTCTTTTATTTCTTCCTTAACGGAACTCTTCCACAAAACGCGAGCACATAAGACAAGACACAAACACAAGCAAACGAAAAAAAGGGATCGGCCAATGCGCATTTTTCATTGCTTCCTTAACGGAATCTTCTGCTTTGAGACGCGAGCACATAAGACACAAGCACACGAAATTAAAAAAAAAAATTTTGAAAAGAAATTGATCGGCCAATGCGCATTTCTTAAACATATAACTCTGCTTTGCACTTAACACAAGACACACACACACGCAAGCATAGGCAAACGCAAAAAAAAAAAAAAAAAAAATTGAACGGCAAATGCCAAATCAAGGCTTACACTTAACACAGAAACATAATTCCAACACGATTTGGACGCTTGACCGTAGTTAAGGCTTTTGCTATTATTTAAGCTTTTATTTGTTAACTTTAAAACACTTTTAAACAATTAAAACTAATACGAACGACGCGTTCAAACGAGCAGCCATTTTTTTCCACCCGCACGCAGAGGCCAGCTCAAAGACACTGGATGAGCGCTTGGCGCAGCCACTGAAAGAAGTGTGGGAGAGAGAGAGAGAGATCGCCTTGTTCTCCCACATGCAAAAGAGGCGGTAAAGTGCAGATGCCGAATTTCGCCACGCACTAACACACACAAGCACACGCAAACGACAAAATAAAATTGAACGGCAAATGCCAAATCAAGGCTTGCACTTAACACAGAAACTCGATTTATACGTTAGAACGAAGCTAAGGCGTTTGGCTTTTATTTAAACATTTAATTATTAACACTAACACACTTTTAAACAATTAAAACAATTACAACCGCCGCGTTAATACGAGCTGCCATTTTTTCCACCCGCACGCAGAGGCCAGCCCAAAGACACTGGATGAGCGCTTGGCGCAGCCATTGGCATGCGTGTGAGAGAGAGAGGGAGAGAGATCGCCTTTGCCTGGTTCTCTTGCAGGTGTGAGAGCGGCTAAAGCGCAGATGACAAAAGGAGAGGAATGCAGCAGCCCAGCGGCGAAGAGCTAAATGTGTTCTGCCGAAAGTATGCATTACGCCTGACGAAAAAGTAATGTACTACAATCGCTGCTTTTCGTTAGAGGGATAGTAATTGAAACCAAGTTGAACGTTCGACTCTTGTCTACTTCTTTTATTACGAGTAATGCAGGTTGTGCGCACCCCGTTTACAAAGCGGCCATGCATATGGCAAAGTAAAGCAAACTGTATGGGATTATTTCCTTCATACTAATGGGGCAAAGTAACGCAGGAGTAATCTATTATGTAATGACTTTTTGCGCCACTGGGAGGCGACGGCAGGCAATTCATTTATAAAAATCCCTTGGGTGGGACATTGAGGGGGAAAAGGGAATTTCCTTAGGCTTTTATTTAGGAACCTTTACAATTTAAGCTTTATTATGAAAATTATGAAATAAAAATTAATTAATTAGTGGAGTAAGCTTTTTCTTCACTTTTGCCCTGCAACCTATATCTTTCAGCCCACTGTACCTTCGACTGGACTTGGAAATGCCATGTCAATGGACATTTAATGGCGTTCACCATTATGCGCCGCATCAAATGTGCCAAATACGCTTCGTTGGCAATAAATGCTGCATGGTGGCCAGTCACCCCTCTCTCTCTCTCTCTCTCTCCACCCTTTATATGTTTCGTAACCTCAGACTTGGGTCTTGGCCTCAGCTGGGCGCACGGACACGATTGGCAATTTTGGTGCATTTCTCGTAATTTTTCGTGAATTTCTACACGTACTTGCATTCCATCTTCGTCCTGCAGCATCCCCCAGCTGTCTGGCTGAACTTTTTTTTTTTTTTGTGGAGTGCAAGTGGATTTGTAATGGCCATAACCTTTGAATAAAATTAGCATTATCTTTCGAGCCAAAGTATGACCAGGTGGTGGTTCAATAAAAATGTTCAATGATGAATCAAAAGCTGCTTAACTTCCAAAAATTTCCCTACACACACATCAATTATGACTTGCCCGAAAAACTAATTGGTGGAAAATTAAGTTTTCTGCGCAAATTGAAATGCAATCGAGGCAAAAGCGGATTATGGCCCAAAAAAAAAAAAAAAAACTTTTATGATTGAATTTTTGGGGCGGTGCCCGCCACACACACACACAACCAAAAATAAATATGCAATAAAATAAAACGACAACATATGCATTATTATTGTCTTGCTTCTACCCTCTGTGAAAATATTTGCTAGAAAACGAAGACATAAACTTAAAAAATATGGCGCATTTGGCAAGGACCAAGACAAAGGCATTTCTAAATGGCAGTAGCCGGGGCCCCGTATACCGTATTCCGTATTGTTGTACTAAATTGCGCTCTCAGCTGGCGCACGACTTGACTGCATCTTCTTCTTCGTTTGGCATGCATCGAGGGGAGGAGGGGGTCTCACTTTATGAAGCGCGCATATGTTGCACCCCTTTTGGCCATAAAAATGAAGGACCTTTCGCTAAAGCTAGGCAAATCACTGCAGTCGAAGTCAAAGACGGCCATAAAGCAAATCGTTTGGCATTTGTTTTCATTTGCATTGATTGTTCAACATATCACAAGAAGAATGGGATGAAAAAAGGAGGAAGGACCTCAATTGTGTGGCAATATCGATAGAGAATTCCCAAGGGCTTACCTGTATTACACTTCAGGTTCAAATATAAACCTTTATAAAGTGTATAAAGCTCTGTCTCAGTCTTAAATTTAAGCAATAAAACATTTCATTGAAACAAATACGTTAAAAAAATCTGTTCTGAACCGAACCTTATCGTTCCGAACCAAACCAAACCTTATATCTAACCCATTCCGACCACCAACTTTGTTATATTTCGAGCCATTGAACTGAAATTCGGTTTGTATACATATTCTAAGCTCCTTAGGTATCGTAACAAATGTGGTTCGATTTGGGACACTATTTCATAGAGCTACCATACAACCGATATGTCCGACCTTTACTAACTCTGTTGTTTTTTAAACTATTAAGCTGAAAATCCGTTTGAACACATATTTTAAGCTCTTTCAGTGTCCTATCAAATGTGGTTCGATTTGGGACACTATTTCATAGAGCTACCATATAACCGATCTGCCCGACTTTCACCAACTTTGTTGTTTTTGAAATATTAAACTGAAATTCGGTTTGTATACGTATTTTAAGCTCCTTAGGCGTCCTACCAAATTTGGTTCGATTTGGGACACTATTTCTAAGCTACCTATAACCGATCTAGCCGACTTTCACCAACTTTGTTGTTTTTTGAACTATTAAACTGAAATTCGGTTTGTAACCCTTTATACACTTTTAGAGCTACCTAACGTATACTACCTGTTGTTTTTAAATATTAACTGATCGACACGTATTTTAAGCTCTTTCGGTGTCCTATCAAATGTGGTTCGATTTGGGACACTATTTCATAGAGCTACCATATAACCGATCTGGCCGACTTTCACCAACTTTGTTGTATTTTTGAAATATTAAACTGAAATTCGGTTTGTATACATATTTTAAGCTCCTAAGGCATCCTACCAAATTTGGTTCGATTTGGGACACTATTTCATATAGCTACCATATCACCGATCTAGCCGACTTTCACCAACTTTGTTGTATTTTGAAATATTAAACTGAAATTCGGTTTGTATACGTATTTTAAGCTCCTTAGGCGTCCTACCAAATTTGGTTCGATTTGGGACACTATTTCATAGAGCTACCTTATAACCGATCTGGCCGACTTTCACCAACTTTGTTGTTTTTTGAAATATTAATCTGAAATTCGGTTTGTACATTTATTTAAAGCTCCTTAAGTGTCCCACCAAATGTGGTTTGATTTGGGACACTATTTCATAGAGCTACCATATCACCGATCTAGCCGACTTTCACCAACTTTGTTGTTTTTTGAACTATTAAACTGAAATTCGAATTGTTTGCGTTTTTTAAGCTCCTCAGACGACTTTCCAATTCTAATTCGGTTTGGGAAACCATATCATATAGCTGCCCCATATAACCCAACTTTCCGAAACGTATTAAAATGTGCAGTTCCGACAATCCTTTATACATTTTCCATATTAACAGATCTGAAACAGCTGATGTCTTACGGCCATTTAATTTACCACACTTTAAGTAGTTCTTGATGCTCATACTCAAAGTTGTCTGAAAAAAATCGTGATTTTTCGGATTCGGGCAAAATCGGGCAAAAACTAATTAGACTATCGCTTAGAAGATACTTTAAGGAAGAGTATTGCTTTAACAGATGAGACGATCCACGACAATTCAGCAAACTCAAACGCCTAGAAACAGAATTACTTTGAGGTAATTAAACATACCTTAAACATAATTTTCCATAATTTTAATCGTAATCCTACGGATCTGGGCAAAATTGGGCAAAATCAAATTTTACTATCGTCTAGAGGATATTTTAAGGAACAATATTGCATCAACAGCAACGACAATCCATCAAACTTTAACTCCAAGAAACAGAATAACTTCAGGTTATTAAACATACCTTAAACATAATCTTCCATTATTTTAATCGTGATTTTATGTATTTGGGCAAATTGGGGCAAAAATTAATTTAACTATCTTATAGAGAATACTTTAAGGAACAATATTGCATTAACAGTTTGAGACAATCCACCAAACTTTAACTCCAAGAAACAGAATTACTTTGAGGTTATTAAACATACCTTGAACATAATTTTCCATAATTTTAATCGTGATTTTACGCATTTGGACAAAAATTGGTAAAAAATTTTTAGACTATCGTTTAGAAGATATTTTAAGGAACAATATTGCACAACAATAACGCAATCCACCAGCTTTAACTCCAAGAAACAGAATAACTTTGAGGTTACTTAACATACCTTGAACATAATCTTCCGTAATTTTAATCGTGATTTTACGGGAAATTTGGGCAAAATCGGGCAAAAACAAATTAAACTATCGTTTAGAAGATACTTTAAGGAACAATATTGCTTTAACAGTGGACACACAATCCACCAAACTTTAACTCCAAGAAACAGAATAACTTTGAGGTTATTAAACAACGTTGAACATAATCTTCCATAATAAATTTGAATCGAGATTTTTCCGAATTTGGGCAAAATTGGGCAAAAACCAATTTTAACTATCGTTTAGAAGATATTTTAGAGGAACAATATTGTTTAAACAGTTACGACAATCCACGATAATCCATAAAAGTTTTATCCACAGAAACAAAATTTAAGGTTAACATTTTTATTTCCCAATTATACAATTATACAGATTTGCCATTTAACTCTTTTTATGATCTTTAAATTCTATTTTTATGTTTGTGTCCCCCATAGGCCTTTGTGTCCTAATTGGTATGATTGTTCGTTTGATATCTCGATATCATTTTTAACTGATTTGTTTCATTTCAATCATGGTGTCAATTCAATCTCCTAAACCTTAACAGTTCGAGGTGTAAGGTTACTGTTACTGTTCTTGGAATGTACATAAGCGTTGTCAAAGGAATTTGAAGATTCGGTATACGACCAAAATTCTTTGAAACACGATTTTAATTTTTCTATTTTCTTTTATGTTTTCATTTAAAGAAATCTAGCAGCTTGGAGTGATCAAAATCTTTTTTGAAAGCAAAGGAATATACAACAATTACTTATCGAGCCCCTAACTTGTGACTTTTTCGTCATGAATGTGGCACTTCTTGAATCATCCTGAGGATTTTCAGTGGCGAAAATACGGCAATTTTTTTTTATTTTTGGTCCCATTCAATGTGAAATGGGCTTCATCGGATATTTTTAATTTTGTTCGTTGAGTTTTCACAATTGACTTGTTCTGTTGAATGTAAATTTCAACTATTTCACCTTATTTGTTCCATGGTAAAAGTTTTACTTGGCTCTCTGACGCTTAAAACGCGGTATGTCATTAAATGAGGCGACTGACATCTCTGTCAAAAATTATGGCGTTGCCAGATGGGTCCGTCGAATATGGGCAACCCTGTATATTAACAATTTTGGTGATAGGAATGAGCGTAGGTCGGAAAGGAAGCCTTTTCCAACATTCCCTTTATATTCTCTTTAGAATGTCAAATAATTTTAAAGATATCAATTTGAGGTTTTTATCCAGCATTTAATTATTTCAAAAATTTTTTTTCTTTTAAGTATATTTTTTTGTTTTCATTTAAAGAAATCAGTTAAAGTGATCAAATGCTTTTAAAGTTAGATAAAAAACAAAATTTTTTGACACATCGAAAAAATGGACTTTTTATGTACCCAAAATATTCCATAGGTCCATTGACCGCCATAGCCTCAAGGCTTCACCTTTAGTTAATTTTAAAGTTTAAGGTTTCTTATAAAGTATTTTAATTAGAAATTTTAAGGTTATTCTATTTAAGCTCTATAAAGCTTTTGCTTTTTATTTTTTCATTTAAAGAAAACTACCGCTGAGTGTCATTAAATGCTTTTGAAAGGAAGTTTTAGGCACATTCATACAATGAAACTTTTCAATCTCCTCAAAATGTTCCAAAGGTCTCGTTCATAGCCTCATCAATAGAACAGAGTAGGAGAAGCTTCCTGGACTTTAAAGTGTAAAGTAGTTTAACCAATAACTCACAAACTTTTATTGAATATTGTTATCAAATAATAGGCCAGATTGACCAATATCTTTTTGCAAGCTTGTCTGTTAAAGGGCCATCCCCATTTCGTTACCGTTTGTTCTTCAAAACTTTTGTCTTCAAGTGTATTTCCTCAATTCTTTAGTTTCCTGTTCAGTAAATGCAAGGCCATAATTTTGGGCGGGGGCGGGGGGAATTCAACTTTTGGTTGCTTGTCAATGGCTTTTGTCTCGTTGGGCGACCAAAAACTTTTCTAATTAAGTGGCAACGCCGGCAACGTGGGTTGCCCACTTGTCCAGTTGTTGGCCTAGCATTACAATAAACCGTTATGGGTGTGGGGGTGAGTGGGGGGGGGACTTTTAATGACCAGTTGGCGTTGTTGCATTCGCCCTGACACTGACGGCGGGGCGTGTTAATGGTTATCGTTGTTGTAGTTGCGGTTGCTGCTGCTGCCGCTTGCTACTCGGCATTAGTTACAAAATGTCGTTAGCCAAATTATTTGCCATGTTGGCGGAAAAATTTTTATGGTTTTATCATGACGAGAGAGAGAGAGAGAGAACGAGGAGGAAAAGCCTTGCACGACTAATTGCAGTTGAAATTTTGTTTTATGCCCAACGCGGCACATTAAGTTTTAGATGTTTTATATGGCCGAACAGTTTAACTAGCAACTGTTAAGCCAGCTAATTAACTAAGGCACAGTTATGATAGCGCAAGTCTAAGCCAAAAGCTGACAAACTCATCAAGGGGCAATTATTAGGTTAGCAAAAAAAAACTGGGTGAAATATACAAATTTAATCAATGAAATGAAAACGTGCTAGGTCGTGCCTTTTTAAGACACGAGGCAAATTGAAAAAAAACCTCATATCTTCCACAATTTTGGAATTAGATTGCTCGAACCTTCTGGACATATATTCCTCTCATCATTACTTATCGAGTCCCCATACATTGTTTTTCGATCAGATGAACGTTGGTAGAGTTGTCACCACAATTTGAAAAAATCTCATATCTTCCACAATTTTGGAGTTAGGTTGTTGGAACCTTCTAGACATATATTCTACTCATCATTACTTATCGAGCCCCCATACATTGTTTTTCGATCAGATGAACGTTGGTAGAGTTGTCACCACAATTTGAAAAAATCTCATATCTTCCACAATTTTGGAGTTAGGTTGTTGGAACCTTCTAGACATATATTCTACTCATCATTACTTATCGAGCCCCCATACATTGTTTTTCGATCAGATGAACGATAGTAGAGTTGCCACCCCACAATTTGAAAAAAACCTCAAATATCCCTCAATTTTGGAGTTAGGTTGTTCGAACCTTCTAGACATATATTCTACTCATCATTACTTATCGAGCCCCCATACATCGTTTTTCGATCAGATGAACGATAGTAGAGTTGCCACCCCCGCAAATTGAAAAAAACCTCAAATATCCCTCAATTTTGGAGTTAGGTTGTTCGAACCTTTTAGACATATATTATGGTATTTTTTGTTTTGCATTATTATTATAGCTTGGGCATTCCACATTCATCCCCTTCAAACCATTTTCAAAAATTCGAAATAGTTTAGGAGATATTGCCATTTTAGTGGAGCAAAGTTCTTGCTTGAGGAAGCACTCAATACCATATTAAGAGGGTCTTTTACCTTTGAAAAATTTTTTTTTTTCGATTTTTTTTGTTTTGCATTATTATTATAGCTTGGGCATTCCACATTCATCCCCTTCAAACCATTTTCAAAAATTCGAAATAGTTTAGGAGATATTGCCATTTTAGTGGAGCTAAGTTCATGCTTCAGGAAGCACTCAATACCAATTAAGAGGGTCTTTTACCTTTGAAAAAAATTTTTTTCGATTTTTTGTTTTGCATTATTATTATAGCTTGGGCATTCCACATTCATCCACTTCAAACCATTTTCAAAAATTCGAAATAGTTTAGGAGATATTGCCATTTTAGTGGAGCAAAGTTCATGCTTGAGGAAGCACTCAATACCAATTAAGAGGGTCTTTTACCTTTGAAAAAAATTTTTTTCGATTTTTTTGTTTTGCATTATTATTATAGCTTGGGCATTCCACATTCATCCACTTCAAACCATTTTCAAAAATTCGAAATAGTTTAGGAGATATTGCCATTTTAGTGGAGCAAAGTTCATGCTTCAGGAAGCACTCAATACCAGTTAAGAGGGTCTTTTACCTTTGAAAAAATTATTTTTTTCGATTTTTTTGTTTTGCATTATTATTATAGCTTGGGCATTCCACATTCATCCACTTCAAACCATTTTCAAAAATTCGAAATAGTTTAGGAGATATTGCCATTTTAGTGGAGCTAAGTTCATGCTTCAGGAAGCACTCAATACCAGTTAAGAGGGTCTTTTACCTTTGAAAAATATTTTTTTTTTCGATTTTTTTGTTTTGCATTATTATTATAGCTTGGGCATTCCACATTCATCCACTTCAAACCATTTTCAAAAATTCGAAATAGTTTAGGAGATATTGCCATTTTAGTGGAGCAAAGTTCATGCTTGAGGAAGCACTCAATACCAATTAAGAGGGTCTTTTACCTTTGAAAAAAATTTTTTTTCGATTTTTTTGTTTTGCATTATTATTATAGCTTGGGCATTCCACATTCATCCACTTCAAACCATTTTCAAAAATTCGAAATAGTTTAGGAGATATTGCCATTTTAGTGGAGCTAAGTTCATGCTTGAGGAAGCACTCAATACCAGTTAAAAGGGTCTTTTACCTTTGAAAAAATTTTTTTTCGATTTTTTGTTTTTGCATTATTATTATAGCTTGGGCATTCCACATTCATCCACCTCAAACCATTTTCAAAAATTCGAAGTAGTTTAGGAGATATTGCCATTTTAGTGGAGCAAAGTTCATGCTTCAGGAAGCACTCAATACCAATTAAGAGGGTCTTTTACCTTTGAAAAAATTTTTTTTCGATTTTTTTGTTTTGCATTATTATTATAGCTTGGGCATTCCACATTCATCCACTTCAAACCATTTTCAAAAATTCGAAATAGTTTAGGAGATATTGCCATTTTAGTGGAGCTAAGTTCATGCTTCAGGAAGCACTCAATACCATTTAAAAGGGTCTTTTAACTCAAATAGCTTCAATACCTTCACTTTTGCATGATTTCATTTAATATGTTTGAAAATGCTGCAAATGGTTGACAGCTTTTTGGTGAAAGGAAAACACTGATCGATCCTATCACTTTCACAATTTCCACAGCCATTTCATACTCCAAATCAAAAATGTGACAACAACTCACACAACAAAATCCACACGTACATACTAATGAAATGGCCACACACGCACACATCCATTTCCCCATGTCCGAATACCTCACGAATATCATCGATTTTGCAGCCTTTTGTTCTCAACATGCAGACATGTTGACATCCGCCTGGGAAAAATTGTTTTGATGAATGTGTCGATTTAATTGATGAATGAGTTTTTAAGCTGAAAAGTCGCTGCACAAACAAGGTGAAAAGTGGAATGGCCTTCCCCCTCCCAACATAAACCCCCAAAAAGTATGCTATACAAATTTGAAAATCGCTGTAAACAGCGCAACAATTGCCAACCACAAATATCAATAAAAAACCAATACAAACCATGGAGGAGAGCCAGTAATGTTGCGATTTGTACACTTTTTGGTATGTGAATGGGGGGATGGGGGGTGGGGGGGGGGTTTACTCTAAACCGTTTCAGTCAGTCTCTGGTATGCAATAATATAAATTCCAAACCAACTCTCTGCTCTGGGTCTGCACTTTAAATGAAGGTACAACAACAACAACAACAACAAAAATATATAAAAATAAAGAGAACAGAAGCCAAGCCAACATCAGAACTATAAATAGAGAGCCCAGTGCCTGTGCCTGGGCCTGTGTGTGTGTGTGTGTGCGCTGTTATTGGAGTAAATTTCTCGCAAAGTCTTGTGGCTTAATCTACAACAGCATGCGGTTTGTTTTTTGAGGCTGCAAAATGCAGCAGGCAAAAAAAAAAAAGATACCGTCGAGGTAGAAATTTCAATTTAATTCAAATTTAAAACAAATTAAAGAAGTCTTACTCAGCCAATTGAGTGCAGTTTGAAGGGTCTGCTGCTGTCAAATACCTACTGGAATAAAAACAGAAGAAGCTAACTCAACTTTCGAAGTTTTAATACACTTGAAAACTTTACTCCAACTGATTTAACTGGAAAATATATATGATATCAGATATTTAAAATTTTGAAGTCATTGATAATAAAAATTTGATACCATTGATAAAAAAAAGTTTTTCTTAGTAAAACACATTTTCCGACCGATCGTTCCTATGGCAGCTATATGCTATAGTCATCCGATTTTGATAAATTTTTTTGAAATTATGTGAAAGCATATAAAACTAATATATACCAAGATTGGGGACGCTACGATGAAAAACAAAAAAGTTTTTCTCACAAGAACTAGTTTTTGGACCGACCGTTTCTATGGCAGCTATATGCTATAGTCATCCGATTTTGATAAATTTTCTTGGACTTATGTAAAAACATATAAAACTAACATATATCAAGATTGGAGACGCTACGATGGAAAACAAAAAAGTTTTTCTAACTAAAACTAGTTTTTGGACCGATCGTTCCTATGGCAGCTATATGATATAGTCATCCGATTTTGATAATTTTTCCAGAATTTGTTTTCTATTTTTTCTATGGAAAAAATTTTCACTGAACTAGTTTTGACCGATCTCAGCATAGATAGTCATCGATTTTGATAAATTTTCCATTATGTGTACATATAAAACTAATATATACCAAGATTGGTGACGCTACGATGAAAAACAAAAAAGTTTTTCTCACTAGAACTAGTTTTTGGACCGATCGTTCCTATGGCAGCTATATGCTATAGTCATCCGATTTCGAGTAATTTTTCCAGAATTACGTGGAAGCATATAAAACTAATATATACCACACTGACCCTATATCATACAAAATATTTACCACGCTTACACGATGGAAACAAAAAGTTTTTCTGAAACTAGATTTTTGACCGATCGTTCCTATGACAGCTATATGATATAGTCATCCGATCCGGGCGATTCCGACAAATGTACAGCCTATGTGTATTTAAAGACTTTTTGCAAAGTTTGGTCAAGATAGCTTTAAAACTGAGGGATCGTCATGCTGATCAAGAATATATAAACTTTATGTGGTCGGAGATTGCTTCCTTCTATGCGTTACAAACATCGTTACAATTTCAAGGGTATAAAAAGGTAGAAATTTTAATGGAGTTGGAAAGCAGTGCTGAAAAACAATGTAAAAAATGAAAACAGTGTTGCAAAACGTTGTTGAAAAGCAGTGTTAGGAACAATGTGGGGAAATTAATGTTAAAAAATAGTGTTGGAAGACAATGTTCAAAAAGGAGTGTTAAAAAAACACTGCTGGACAGGCCCGTAGCTAGATTTTTTATTTCTAAAAATTTATAAATTTTGATTGGAGTTGAAAAAAAAAAACAATTGGTAGCCTACTTTTGTCTACAACCTTACTGATTATATAGGGAATAATAACCTAAGCAAGCCTAGATAATTTAAAGTTAGGTAGGGGCTAAGCCCCCAGAACCCGCTCCCTAGCTACGTGCCTAATGCTGTAAAACAATGTTGAAAAGCAGTGTTGGAAAATAGTGTTTGGAAAAGAATGTTGGAATACAGTGTTATAAAATACTGTTATAAATAGGGATAGAGTTATAAAATAGTGTTATTAAATAGTTTTACAAAATAGTGTTAGAAATAAAATAGTTTTATATAAGAGTGACGGTAAATAATGTTGGATTGGGAAAAAGTGTTGGAAAATAGTGTAGGAATACAGAATTGGAAAAAAAGTTAAAAAAAATTATTAGAAAATAGGAAAATAGTGCTAGAAAACAGTGTTGGAAAACATTTGGATAACAGTGTTGAACAACAATGTTAAAAAAGAATGTTATAAAACAGTGTTAAACAGAGTGTTACAAAATAGTGTTGGAAAATAATAGAAAACAAAGTTCAAAAACATTGTTGGAAAATTAAAATATGTTGAAAAGCATTTATGGAAAGAATTGTTGAAAAACAATTTTCGAAAAAGTAGTGGGAAAATTACATTTAAAAAATACGTTTTACAAAATAGTGTAGAAAATAGAGATATAAAATGTTGTAAAAAAATTTTGTTGGAAAAAAGTGTTAAAAAATAGAGTTATAAAAAAGTGTTATAAAATAGTGTTATTAAATAGTGTTAAATTATTAAATTGTGTTGGTAAAAAGTGTTAAAAAATAGAAATAAATAATAGTGTTAAAAATAGAGTTATGAAAATGTGTTATAAAATAGTGTAATAAAAAGAGTGATATAAAAAAGTGTTATGAAAATAGAGCTATAAAATAGTGTTATAAAACAGTGTTATAAAAAAGTGTTGGCAAAGTATTGTAAAAAAATGTTTAAAAAGCAATTTTGGAAAATTTTTGGAAAAACAATTTTCTAAAAAGAGTGTAAGAAATTACTGTTAAAAAATAGTGTTATAAAATAGTGTTAGGAAAATAGAGATATAAAATGGTGTTAAAAAATTTTGTTGGAAAAATATGTTTTAAAAATAGAGTTATAAAATAGTGTCATAAAATAGTGTTATTAAATAGTGTTAAAACATTTTGGAAAACAGTGTTGGAAAATAGTGTTGGAAAATAGTGTTGGAAAACAGTCTTAGAAAATAATGTTGAAAAGAGTGTTACACGAGAGAAAAAAATTGATATGAAAATGGCAGTCATTTCCACATTTTTCAAATCAGTTTTCCGACGAAGATTAACTTGATATGTTAAAAATAAATCGTCTTTTTTCTGAATAAAAAAAATACATTGCCGTCCGGGACAACTCGGGCCTTGCACTTAACCAAATGGAATAGGAATAACATCTAGAAACTAATTTATAATAGTTTGTTGAAAAAAAATAAAAATGATGAAAATTTTAAAAAGATTATTTAAACTAGAAATTAGTGTTGAAAATTTTTTTGATTTTTAAAATGGTTATTTTTGACAAATGTGAATAAAAGAGTTTGGAAAAAACGTTGCAAAAAATAATGGTTAAAAAAAAGTGTGTTAAAATAGTGTAAAAAAAGTGTTCGAAAAGCAGGTCTCTAAAATAGTGTTGGAAAACAGTGAAACATTGAAAAATGTTTTGAAAAAAAGTGTTAGAAAATGATGAAAATTGAAGTGCTAAAAATTGGGTTAAAATAGTGTTTGAAAAATTGTTGGAAACAGTGTTGGAAAACAATGTTGAAAATCCGTGTTGATAATAATGTTGGAAAACAAGTGTTAGAAAAAGCAATGTTGGAAAACAGTGTTGGAAAATAATGTTGGAATACAATGTTGAAAACTCTACAAAGGCCAAAGGTCAAGTGGTCTAAAACATACTTCCTCTAAGTTTAATTGAAATGACACTGTGGGCCAGGCGATTGCTTGAAGTGTATGCTGTGTCCATGTGAGCATTATGCGTTATGCGTTACGCGTTATCCCTTATTTTGAAATTGAATTTAAGCCCTATTAAAGATGTTTCACATCCAAAATTCCAACTTAAATAAACCATTTACCAGCCACAACTCAATCAAAGATTCAAGCTTAAGGCCTTAACTTTTACTTTGACTTATTTGTTTCTTTAAATTTAATGTATGCCCTTTGACTCTCGCCTTTGCCCACTTCACACCTCAGGGACTCACCAGTCAATGGCAAAGCTATGCCATATACAAAAGAAATGAAGTCATTTGTAATTAATGAGGTTTGTCACCCCAATTTGCCACAAAAAAAAAAAAAAACGCCAGGCCATAAGAATGTTTAACCTGCCTGGCATATTGAAAATCACGGCGACTCCGAGGGGTGACAAAACCAAAATAAAGAAAATGCCATCCACAAAAACAATCTAATTATCTCGTTAAGCACACACACAGAGATACACGGAGGGTGAGAAACCCACCCCCTGGTACAGGTGTCGCTCTGACTTTGCGTTGACACCTTGACAGACGCATCGTGCTTGACCCCTGACAGATGACAGGCCACGTGAGGCTGACTTTTGGTTTGGCTATAATTAAAATTATGTAAATAAATTTATTTAGCTGATGCAACTGTCACACTTGCTCCTGCTCCTGCTCCTCCTGCTAACAAATTAGCCTTGAAATGAGCAATTTGCAGGCCATGGACGTGTCCTTCTTCTACTTTTTCTTGGTCAGCTGACAGCTGCTGTCAATGGTTTGGGGTGAAGAGTATTAAATATGCTTGGCGACTTGCGAAGGCGTGAAAAAGCAATTAAGTGTGCAAAATGTTTAGCTATTTAAGGGACTGAATGACTAACAAAAAGTATGAAAATAGTTATATAAAATAGTGTTATGAATGAAAAAAGGTCTTAAAAATAGTGTTATAAAATAATGTAGGAAAATAGTGTTGGATAAATACTTTATTAAAATAGTGTTGGATAAATACTTTATTAAAATAGTGTTGGATAAATACTTTATTAAAATAGAGTTTTAAATTAAATTCATAAAATAGTGTTGGAAAATAGTTTAATATAAAAGAGTTTTAAAATAAATTCATAAAATAGTGTTAAAAAAGTAAAATAAAATAGGTCTTAAAAATAGTGTTAAAATGGTGTTCGAAAAATAGGTATCTAAAATAGTGTTGGAAAACAGTGATTTAAAATAGTGTTGGAAAAAGGTTTGGAAAAAATGTTACAGCATGTGGAAAATATTGTTAAAATTAGTGTTATAAAAAAGTGCTGGAAAATAGAGTTGGAAACAGTGTAGGACTAAGCTACGTTTTCTCATCTTCATGTCTTTTTGCCCCAATCTTAAACCCCAATTCATTTGAAAATGTTAGCTTACCTTACAAATAATTCCAATTTATTAGCCCAGCAATTAAACATTTTTCAACTTTTAGTTTGGGTTTCATTTTTGTTTTATGATTTTCTTTGGTTTTTTTGGGCTTTGGGGCGAGGCCTATCCCCTAGTTGCTTATAAATTTGTGCAGCCGCCAAATATATTGCAAAATGTGACAAATATGCATTTGGCTACAATAAATTTTATGACCGCAGTCGCTGGCTGGCTGGCGGCTGCCACCCAAAAATATTTCACTTTGGTGGGGGAATTTCCCCTACAAATAAATATATATAAATTAGCATATTTTGTGGCGTCAGGGTGGCGGCGACTGCAATTGCTCTCGCCTCCCTCCCTCTCTCAATCGTAATTAAATTGGGTGAAAAAAATTGCGATTTTATTGCTCAATTGTTTTTGTAATTTAATTTGCTGATTTATGCTGCAAACTCAATCACAATTAAAAAAAACGGCGCCAAACTGCCTTTGATTTGTTGGCCTTGTTGTTCTCCACTTTGTTTATGGCAATTTATGGATGCATTCGGACCCGGCTTGATTATTGCCAATTAGCTGCAATTGTGTGTGTGTGTGTAATAAAAAAAAAAATTACATATATTCAACCCCAAGATAAAAAGGGTTATCAACCAAACGGAAATACTACAAACAACTGAAACTAAACATTGAGTGAGTTAATTTGAATTTTTTGTTTGATAAGCGCATGCGCCCACAAAACAAAACTATGCAAAAAAAAAACACACAAAACAATTTGAGTGTCTAGCTTAAAGGAAAAGGCTCAAGAGCAAAAGTGACTCAAAAAAGTTAAGAGTGTTGAGCTGATAGAGGAAAGGTTAGGTTCTAACTATTACAAAATATTAGCATCAATGCATAAGGAATGAAGAAATATACCAAAAAATAGAAAAGACACTGTAAATAAAAAAACAGCATATATTTATACTATACACTTGCATCAGTCAAATAAAAAAAAACTAAATGTATCTAAACTTTGATTCTAAATTATGATAAGGGCATTCATTCAAATTTAACTAATTTAATTAAAGTGAACAAATGGTCATTAACCTCAATGAGTAAATCGACAGCAAAGTTGCAAAAGTGCATTTTCTTTTTTTTTTGCCATTTTAAATTGCATGCTTTATTTGTTATTATCTTCTTTAAGAAAGATCATACATGATAATGATTATTCTACAAAATGTCTCTTACATAATAATTTATCTAAAAAAAAAAGCAATAAGTAGAATGTGATCCCGATTAACTGTAAATTTTTGGATTGCTTTAGTCCATTTTGCAATGTCCCGTTCGATACCGAAAAAGAACATTAGTTATCAGTGTGTCACAAATTGAAGAAGTGAATGCATGGAAAGTTTAGCACAAACAGATTTTTTTATAAGCAATTTAATAAAAAAAAATCCTAATTGCTTAACATTTTTTTGTTATATTTTAATGTCGTTCAAAGTTGGTCCCGTTCGCGTCCGTAAGGGTAAAGTTTAGTGGTTAAAAATTAATTCATTCCAATATTTTTGTGTTTTGTTCTAAAAACCATTTCAATACAATAGTGCTCGTTATTGATTATAGTTAAAATGCATAAATATATACATAATCATACCCACTTGAATCATATTGGAAAAATGTCCCGTTCGCAATGTCCCGTTACGAATCAGATTATTATTTATTTTAAAAAAAAAAGTACTGAAGATTTTTGAACCAACTAAAAACCATTTCAAAGTACCATTCATGCATAAGATTCTAAAACATTTTGTGTTTTAAAAATGCGTCAGGTTTCGCTAAGTTCTGCCTATATGTAGGTGGCCCCGAAAGCAACTTCTGTTTTTGTCCCGTTCAAATCGCTTCTTATTGTGCCATTATTTTGGAATCAGTATTTCACCTGTCATTCGCTTTAGCACTATTTATAGTGCTACTCAATACCTTCATTATAAAGTAAAAACGAATTGTAAATGCCTTTTATTTTCCTTTTTTTACTTTATGTCGTACGAACGTCCGCGTTCGACATCATGGAAATGCCCATATCAGGGCTTAAAGCCAGATGGAAGTTCAACTGCTTTAGAATCTTTGGGACTTCGAGGGGCCCAACCTATCCTGAACCTGAACAAATCAAAACTAAAAATAAGAGGTTATATCGGCAAATGCCCAATATCTTTAATGCCCTTGCAGTTTTCGAAAAAGCGCGACCATTGATAAGAAAAAAGTTTTTCTTACTTGAACTAGTTTTTAGACCAATCGTACCTATGGCAGCTATATGCTATAGTCATCCGATTTTGATAAATTTTAACAGAATTCTGTAAAATCTTATAAAACTAATATATACCACGAATGGTGACGCTACAATGGAAAACAAAAATTTTTTCTCACTAGAACTAGTTTTTTGCCCTGATCGTTCCTATGGCATATATATGTTATAGTCACCCGATTTTGATTAATCTTTCCAGAATTGTGTGAAAGCATATAAAACTAATATATACCACGATTGGTGACGCTACGAAGGACAACAAAAAGTTTTTCCCACTAGAACTAGTTTTTGGACCGATAGTTCCTATGGCAGCTATATGCTATAGTCATCCGATTTTGATCAATTTTTGCAGAATTATGTGAAAGCAATAAAAACTACTATAAACCAAGATTGGTGACGCTACAATGGAAAAAAAAAAAAGTTTTTCGCACTAGAACAAGTTTTTAGACCGATCGTTCCTATGGCAGCTATATGCTATAGTTAACCGATTTTAATCAATTTTTTCCAGAATTATGTGAAAGCTTATAAAACTATTATATACAACGATTGGTGACGCTACGATGCAAAAAAAAAGTTTTTCTCACTAGAACTAGTTTTTCACCCATCGTTTCTATGACACCTATATGATATAGTTATCCGATTTTGATAATTTTTTCCAGAGTTATGTGGAAGCATATAAAACTAATATATACCATTATTGGTTACGCTACGCTGGAAAACAAAATGTTTTTCCCACTAGAACTAGTTTTTAGACCGATCGTTCCTATGGCAGCTATATGCTATAGTCATACGATTTTGATCAATTTTTTCAGAATTTTGTAGAAGCATATAAAACTTATATTTACCACGATTGGTCACGCTGCGATGGGAAACAAAAAAGTTTTTCCACTAGAACTAGTTTTGGACCGATCGTTCCTATGGCAGCTATATGATATAGTCATTCGATCCGGCCGGTTCCGACATATTATTTGCATGCAGTGAAAAAAAGACTCTGTTTAAAATTTCAGCTCGATAGCTTCAAAACTGAGGGACAAGTTCGTGTAGAAACAGACAGACGGACAGCTCGTCGTCCTGATCAAGAATATATATAGTTAATGGGGGTCGGAAATGAATATTTCTATGCGTTAAAAACTTCTGGGCAAAATTAATATGGCTACTTTTCAAGTGTATAAAAAAATTCGAAGTTTAAAAAACAAAAAATTTGAATTTTTATGGTAAAATTTTGAAACATAAAAACCGTAAAAAAAAACAAAAAAAAATTTAAAATTGTAAAAAATACTTTTTTAGTTAAAGCCGGGTATCAGCACTGAGAAAACAAAAAATCCTGGCATACTTCATACACAAAAAAAACTGTCCAGGAATTTTTTGTTTACCTTTCCTGTCATTGGTATCCAGCAACATAAACGAAATCCACAGTTTATTATCGATAGTTGGCCTATCGTTTGCGTGTGTGGATGCTAAAAAATTCTGACGCACAACACAGGAATATATTTTCTACAATTAATTTTTGACGTGATGGGCGAAAAGATAGAGGCAAATGCTGGGTGTAAAACAATAAAAATGAATTGAGGATTTCCAACGCTGGAGAGCAAACAATGAAGAATGTGTATAACGTTATCCTATATAAAATAATTTGATATTTTTTATTATTGCTGCACACCAGCAAATTCATCTTGCCAAGATACTTGGCTTTACAGTTGACAAAGTTCTAAGTATTATTTTGAATATATTAGGGTAATCCTTTGGGGTATACGGCTAATTTGCTATCACTAGAGGGCCGGGTATTTTTTGGGCTTCGTCGTTTTGTGGTTTTGTTTAGGTCCGTTATAAGCCCGGATCGATTTCAAAGATTGGCCTGGGCCTGGGTACAAAAAAGACGCATACCCGGCCCGTGCCCACATCTACATACTTCCTACTTTGGATATTATCTAGGGCCTGACGGCTTTCTATGGTTTTTTCAAGCGAACAATGTGAGGACAATGTGGCTGAAGAGCCATATCTGTCTACGGTTTCTGATGCTACATCCTCCTACAAAGGCTGCACATATGTGGGATCCAGTCGCTAGGCCGAATTTATCATTTCGTTCATAATTTTAATTTATTTAAATTAAAGCGCCTTAGAAAACATAACAGATTAATAAGTGTGACCTTGCACCGTTTAGGCCTTTTTACCTCTTTCTTGGTCTTTTTACCGTTTTTGGTCACACTGTTTTAGTTGAGTTCCACACACATTTAATAAATAGCAAATTCCTGACAGGAATTTTACGCAGTGGTGGATACTAGCCTTTACTGTATAAATATTTTTTTCACAAATTTTGATAATCCATAATCACACACTCATTATGGATTTATGGATTGAAAACTCATCTATCATTTGACCTATAAATGTTTTGATTATCTGATTTGGTTCAAAAGTTATGATTTTTGCAACGAATAAACTCAAATGGCGCCAGATTAAATGAAGTTCCATTTTTGAAAAGTCATCATTTTTGGCTTAATAGGTATGTCAACAATTTAGAATTGCTGAATTTGGTCTGAAGAGCAGCCTGAGGCAGTTCAAGAGCTGACAATGCACCCTGGAAAAATGCACTGTTTGGTGCGGTTTGTGGGACGGCGGCATCATTGAACCGTACTTTTTCGAAAATAATGAAAACCTCTAATTTACCTGCTAGACTATTTTTTTAAGATGAATTGTAAGCCCTGGAAGACAACCTGACAGCTGCCATTGGTGAGATACCGGCTAAAATGCTGGACGAATGGACCAGACTCAGGTGTAGCCGCTGATTGACAAAACTTAATGGCAAATTGTTACAAAATTTATGAACAAAGCAATAATAAAAATTTAGATAGATATCTATTATTCAAACTTATGTTCGCTCTAAAAGAGCATCCAAATATTTTAATTCCATTTTTCAACCTCAAAAAAAAAAAAAATAAAACTACTTACCACTTCATATTTCACTTGTCATCAACTGAGTTTATTAATTTCATTTTCTTCCTGCTAGATAAATGACATTTTTGCAGTGGAAATTCCAATGTGGTGGAATTTATATGTATTTTTTTGTTATTTTGGTCTTGTTTTATCCTTATTTCTTATACGATTTTTGTGTGTTTTTTTTTTTTTTTTGTTACTTTGAACTGCATCAACAATTTTTGCTAGCCATGTCAGCGCATGATTTACGAGGCCGTGGCGTATAAATGAAAATTGTAGTAAAAACATAGCCACATAAAGAAAGGAGAGAGAGAGAGAGAGGGGAGAGTGTGGAGCAGGACAGACAAACCTTTTTTGCGGCAGTGAAGTTTTTGGCCACAAAACAGGAAACGGAAATGAGTGCGCAGAACGACGCTGGCGACATGCGAAATGTGTTTGCACACCAGAAAAGTGAAAGAAGAACAAAACTAAAACACATGCAAAATAAACGGGTTCAAGTGGCGCTCATAAAAACAGGAACTGGAACTGGTAAAGCCAAAAGGATAACTGTTGAATTGCTGGCCATAATAACAAGGCAGGCAGGCAGCAGGGCAGGAAAGAGTCGTGTGTGTTGGCTTGTCGCGTAGCAACTTGTGGCTAGCTTAATAGCAGTTAACAACATGCCAAGCAAAACCGAGGTTAGATGGTTAAAATAATGAAAATATTTTCATGTTAATGGCAAAATACAAAATATACAAGAAAGTGCAATTACTGAACAATGAATGCAGGGGCAGCTGCCTGCTGTGCAAACAATGCAATCTATTTATTAATTAAGCCAACCCCGCTCTCGCTCAAGAGTTCCTGGTGATATATGTATAAGCGACAATTGTCTGTCCCCCCTCCCCCTTCCCCCCCCTCACATAATGTGCGACTATTTGTCTAGCTTTGTGCAATGGATTTTTAATGTTTTCTTTCTTTCTTGGCCATGTTACGCATTGTTAAGCATCTTTAGACTGTTGTTTGTTGTAACTGTATTTAAAGCAACCTTCCTGAAACTGGCAAATCATTTGCGCGCTTGTCGAATTATATTTAAGTTGTAAAAATAGAGAAATTATACATTTTTTAACAAGAGTTAAGGAAAAACGAGAAGGCAAAGCTAACTTCGACTGTGCCGAAGTTTTAATACACTTGAAAAACTTTACTCCAACTGATTTAACCGATAAAATATATAAAGGATATAGATATCAAATATTTAAAAATTTTAAATCATTGATAAGAAAGATTTGATACCATAAAAACAACTTTTCTTAGTAAACCACATTTTCCGACCGATCGGTCCTATGGCAGCTATATGCTATAGTCATCCGATTTTGATAAATTTTTTCCAAATTGCGTAAAAGCATATTAAACTAATATATACCAAGATTAAGGACGTTACGATAGAAAACAAAAGTTTTCCTCACTAGAACTTAGTTTTTAGACCGACCGTTTATATGGCAGCCATCGCTTATAGTCTTCCGATTTCGATAAATTTTTCCAGAATTACGCGGTAGCATGTAAAACTAATACAAACCATGATTGGTGAAGCTACGATGGAAAACTAAACAGTTTTTCTCACTAGAACAAGTTTTTCGACCGACCTTTATATGACAGCTATGATATAGTCATCCGATTTTGATAAATTTTTCCAGAATTATGTGGAAGCATATAAAACTAACATATACCAAGATTAGTGAAGCTACGATGCAAAACAAAAAGTTTTTCTAACTAGAACTATTTCTTAGACCGATCATTCCTATGGCAGCTATATGATATAGTCATCCGATTTTGATTAATATTTCAAAAATTACGTTGTTTCCTATAAAACTAACATATCCCAGATAGGTGACGCTACGATGGAAAACAAAAAATTTTTCTCACTAAAACATATTTTCCGACCGATCGTTCCTATGGCAGCTATATGATATAGTCATCCGATCCGGCCGGTTCCGACATATTAGTTGCGTGCAGTAAAAAGAAGACTCTGTGCAAAATTTCAGCTAGATAGCTCTAAAACTGAGAGACTAGTTCGCGTAGAAACAGACGGACAGACGACAGACGGACGGACGGACAGACGGAAATGAACTCGGCTTGTCGTCATGATCAAGAATATATATAGTTTATGGGGAAATTGATATTTCTATGGCGATTTACAAACTTCTGTGCAAAATTAATATACACTTTTCAAGTGTATAAAAATAAAAATTTTTTTTCAAAGGTAAAAGACCTCTTAATTGGTATTGAGTGCTTCCTGAAGCATGAACTTAGCTCCACTAAAATGGCAATATCTCCTAAACTATTTCGAATTTTTTTGAAAATGGTTTGAAGGGGATGAATGTGAAATGCCCAAGCTATAATAATAATGCAAAAGAAAAAAATAGAAGCTAACATCGGCTACGCCGATGTTTTAAATACCTGCAGTTTTGAAAGTCGCTACCATTGATAACAAAAAAGTTTTTCTCACTACAACTAGTTTTTTTGACCGACCGTTTATATGGCAGCTATATGCTATAGTCATCCGATTTTAATAAATTTTTTGAAATTGTGTAAAAAGCATATAAAACTAATATAAACCAAGATTGGTGACGCTACAATATAAAACAAAAAGTTTTCTCACTAGACCAAAAGTTTATGGACCGATCGTTCCTATAGCAGCGATATGATTTATCCGATCCGGCCGATTCCGACAAATGTGCAGCCTATGTATATTTAAAGACTTTTTGCAAAGTTTGGTCAAGATAGCTCTAAAACTGAGGGAGGAGATAGCATGAGAACAGACGGACGGACAGACGGACAGACGGACCGACGGACAGACGGACAGACGGACAGACGGACATGGCTATATAGACTCAGCTCGTCATGCTGATCAAGAATATATATAGTTTATGGGGTCGGAGATGCTTCCTTCTATGCGTTACAAACATCGTGACAATTTTAATATACCCTCTGCAAGGGTATAAAAATCGAAAAAAAAACAATTTTTCAAAGGTAAAAGACCCTATTAAGTGGTATGGAGTGCTTTCTGAAGCATGAACTTGCTCCACTAAATTAGCAATATCTCCTAAACTATTTCGAATTTTTAAAAATGGTTTGAAGTGGATGAATGTGGCATGCCCAAGCTATAATAATAATGCAAAACAAAAAAATCGAAAAAAAAATTTTTTCAAAGGTAAAAGACCCTATTAACTGGTATTGAGTGCTTCCTCAAGCAAAGAACTTTGCTCCACTAAAATGGCAATATCTCCTAAACTATTTCGAATTTTTGGAAAATGGTTTGAAGTGGATGAATGTGGAATGCCCAAGCTATAATAATAATGCAAAAGAAAAAATCGAAAAAAAAATTTTTTTCAAAGGTAAAAGACCCTCTTAATTGGTATTGAGTGCTTCCTGAAGCATGAACTTTGCTCCACTAAAATGGATTATAATTATAATTATAGCTCAAATATCGTTCATCTGATCTGGTAACGGTGTATGGTGGATCGTTAAATAATGACGATTCAAATATATGCCCAAAAGGTTCAAACAATCTGTCTTTAAAATTGTGGAAGATATTCGATTTTTTTCAAATTGTGGGGGTGGCAACTCTACCATCATTCATCTGATCGGAAAACAATGTATGGAGGTTCGATAAGTAATGATGCGTAGAATATATGTCTAAAAGGTTCGTACAACCTAACTCCAAAATTGCGGGATATTTGAGGTGTTTTTTCAAATTGTCGGGGGTGGCAACTCTACTATTGTTCATGTGATCGGAAAACGAAGTTTGGGGGCTCGATAAGTAATGATGAGTAGAATATATGTGTAAAAGGTTCAAGCAACCTGACTCCAAATAACTTGTAGAATATTTGAGGTGTTTTTCAAATTGTGGGGGTGGCAACTCTACTATTGTTCATGTGATCGGAAAACGAAGTATGGGGTATCAATAAGTAATGATGAGTAGAATATATGTGTAAAAGGTTCAAGCAACCTAACTCCAAAATTGTAGGATATTTGAGGTGTTTTTTTGGTCACTACATCGTTCATCTGATCGAAAAACGATGTATAGGGGCTCGATAAGTAATGATGAGTAGAATATATGTCTAGAAGGTTCGAACAACCTATTTCCAAAATTGTGGGATATTTGAGGAGTCTTTAAAATTGTGGGGGTGGCAACTCTACTATCGTTCATCTGATCCGAAAACAATGTATGGGGCCTCGATAAGTAATGATGAGTAGAATATATGTCTAGAAGCTTCGTATAACCTAACTCCAAAATTGTGGGATATTTGAGGAGTCTTTAAAATTGTGGGGGTGGCAACTCTACTATCGTTCAACTGATTGGAAAACAATGTATGGGGGCTCGAAAAGAATTGATGAGTAGAATATATGTCTAAAAGGTTCGAGCAACCTAACTCCAAAATTGAGGGATATTTGAGGTGTTTTTCAATTTAAGGGGGTGGCAACTCTACTATCGTTCATCTGAACGGACAACGATGTATAGGTGCTTGATAGGTAATGACGAGTAGAATATATGTCTCTCTAGAAGGTTCGAATTACCTGACTTTCAAATTGTGGGATATTTGAGGAGTCTTTAAAATTGTGGGGGTGGCAACTCTACCATCGTTCATATGACCGGAAAATTATGTTTGGGAAATCAATAAGTAATGATGATTAAAGCATATGTCTAGATGGTTTTAATTACCTATATTCAAAATTGTGGAAGATATATGCGTTTTTTTTTTTGTCAAAATGCGGATGAGGTAACTCTACTGTCTTACATCCGATCGAAAAACTATGTATGGTAGATCGATAAGTTATGATGAGTAGAAAATATGTTTAGAAGGTGCGAACAATCTATCTTCAAAATTGTGGAAGATATGTTTTTTTTTTAATTGCGGGTGGCAACTCTGGAATCGTTCATCTGATCGGTAACTTTTGTATGGGGACTCGATAAGTAATGATGATTTAAATATATGTCTAGAAGGTTCGAACAACCTAACTCCAAAATTGTGGAAGATATGAGGTTTTTTTAAATTTGCGGGGAGGCAGGGGGGGCGTGGCAAAAATCAAAACTACACTTGATCTGCCTGCAAGTATAAGAAATATATGTTCCATACACTTCAAACCTCTAGCTCTTACCATCTCTGAGATCTCAGCGTTTATACGGACAGACGGACATGTCTATATCGACTCGGCTGTTGATGCTGATCAAGAATATATATACTTAATAGGAGATGCTTCCTTCTGGCTGTGTCATACATTTGTACAAACACATTATACTGTTTGTACCTTCGGTACAGAGTATAAAAATTAAAGGCTTCAATTCGTAATTTTTTGTATATGTTTAAAATTGAAAATTACAATATCTCGGAAAAACGAGCAGCTACGATTTTGGTTTTAACAGTTTTATGACTTATAATCAAGTCCTAATCAAACTGCATTCACAGTTTTTGTTGTCAATGTACATTGTTGAGGAGCACTGTAACCTCTACAAATTTTTTTTTTTGAGACCTTAATTGGCAGGCCAATAACTTTTAAACAGCCCTCGAATTTATTTTTATTTTTTTTTTAATTAAAAAATGACTCAAAACAAAAAAACCAAAATAAAAAAACTCTTTTGATTTTCTCTCCAGAATTTTTTTTAAAATAAACACTCAAAAAACCCTGTCCAAAGGTAGAATGACACCTTAAAGCCCTTTGCACCAAGGCGAAATATCCAAAAAAAAAAAACCAATTAAAAATTTGTTAAACGCATTTTTAAGGTGCCAGTAACCTTATTCATAACCACCACAAACTTAACCTCGAGCTCATTCAGCTTAACTTTAATTATGCATAAACCGCACACACACACACAAAAAAACAAATGCGACATACCCGAGACTCAGTTCTCCATTTCGTTTTGCTGCATGTTGGGCGAGAAGTCCGCACTAATTAATCCCTTTACGACTGAAACCTATCAAAACACCAGCTTAACTTTTCCAATAAAAATAACGACGACACCACACACAAAAAAAAAAAATAAACGAACCCACAAAAAGCAGCATAAGGACAAGCAAACTCCGTGTCCTGGCTCAAAATGCAGCAAAAGTTGGCGCACTAATTACCAAGGATTAGTTTCATATTTGTTTGTCAACAGGCCCCCAGCAGCAGCAGCAGCAGCAGCAGCGCCATCTGTGGGCGGGGGAAGTGCAACACGAGCAGCTGCTGTGGCAGGACCAGAGAGTGTCCTGTCCGGACGACAAGTTTCCAAGATTATTTATGTGCCCAGCATTTTGAGCTGGGCTAAGGCAACAACAACAACAACAACAACAAAAAAAGTATAAGTAAACGAAAACGGAACACAGGAAAAACTGGGGGAAAAAAAAACCGTTTAGCTGCCATCATATTCATAATGAAATTAAGTCGATTGAATGCGCTGATTATATTCATAGCATACTTTTGCGGGCCCCGCTGGGCTAAGGACCACACACAAAAGGCCTTCCGTTTGCAGTGCGTAAATCCTTTATGAACAACACACAATAAAGTTAAGGGAAAGAGGAAAATGTTTATGCTTGCTTGATGGCGAAATACTCTAACCAATAGGTTGGTGCATAAATTTTAGAGCAAGTTTTAAAAATTTGTTTTTAAATTTTTTTTCTTACGTAAAATATTTTAAAAATTTTTCGTAACGTTATGAAATTTCTTTTGAGGCAGTTTAAACTCTTTGAAATGTGTTTCTTTTGAAAACTGTTTTGGAACTGGCTCGAAACTAATTTAGAAGTGACTCGGAACTGGTTCGAAACTGGAAAAGTATTTAACTTTATATTACCAACTTTCATTTCAAATCTCAAAGTTAATTTAGTTTCTAAGATGTGGCTCTGAACCACTTTTAAACCGGTTCAAGCTGGTTTGGAACCCCATTTTGTAGCTGAAAAGTATTTAACTACCTAATATCAACACTCACACCAAAGTAACTAAAAGTTATGGCTTCCATTGAACCAGATCAAATTATTTCTAAGACCGTTTAAGGCCTATAATCAATCTACATCCCAAATTTTAAGTTGGTAACTCCAATTATTTCTTAGAACCACTTTCGATTGGATCATAAACCTCTTTAGAACCGGCTCACAGACTTCAAACGTAACCTATGAACATATTGTTCGAATTGCATGAAGATCGGCTCAGTAGTTAGTCCATAAGGTCTCTGAATGAAATCCGGCTCGAAGGACCAAAATCAAATTGATTCTGAAACCGTTTAAAGAGATCTCTTTAAAAAAAATTTTGCTTCTTTTTTATTTCTTAGAACGACTTTCCAATCGATTTTAAATCGCCTTTAGAACCGGCTCACAGACTTTACAACATAACTTATAAACATACTGCTGAAATTTATGAAGTGAAATCCGCTCGAAGGACCAAAATCAAGGTGGAAGGGTTAAACCGTTTCAAACTGATTCCAACTATATCAGAATCGGAAAATAAACTATTTCCATTGCAATTTACCCTAAAAAACTGAAAGTTTAATTGGTTTGTGGAAAGTGATTCTGAACCACTTTTAAGACAGTTCAAACTGCTTCGAAACGAATTTGGAACTTGCGAGTAATACACCCACCTAATTTCAAGTCTAAAAATTAGAAAATTTACTTAAGATCCGTCTTACATTAGTTAAGAACCCGTTTTTAAAAAGAATAAATCTCTTATGAGTCTACACAGCCAATTTTAGGTTCGTAACTTAAAAAATTTCTACGATATAGCTCAGGGCTACTGTGGAATCTTACTTAAACCGACTTAGAACCAGTTTATAGACTTGGAACATAACCTATGACTCTTTTTCTAATGAATATGAACATAATGTTTGAATATTTTCTCTTGTGCGAAAATTGGAAAGCACACGAGCCAAGAGATCGAGAGAAGCTCGGCCTGACCCTTTGGGGCTGTAAGCCAGTTAATATATATAATGTGAACATCAGTTAAATCCGGCTCGGAACCATAGGGAAACTGTTCAAACTGATTCCATCTAGAGTAGAACCATAAATTTAACTATTTTCATTTTAATTACCCTCACACCGAAACTCTTTGGCTAATTGGTTTCGGGAATGTGATTCTGATCCACTTTAAAGCAGATCCAAGCTAGTTTGGAATTGAATTTGCTATTAAGCCAGTTCAAATTAGTTTAAAACTCGGTTTTAGCACGGAAACTCGCATTTTTATCAATCTACACAACAAATCATATCTTAATTATTTCTGGAAAATGGCTTAGGACCACTTTTAAATTGATCTTCAACCATTAGAAAACAAGTTCACTGCGAAATGGCAAGCAGATTTTGTAGGTCCGGCAACCGAATTTTCTTAAATTCAAGAAGAAAATCTGAAATCAACCATAATATAAAATAACGATCGTCTCACAGACCTCACCTCACCACCCAAACTCAGAATCATTAACATATGTCTTCTTGAAAATTCAAGACGAAATAAATGAAGCCGATTTCATAACGTGCTAGACATCCCATGCTTTTTAATGAATATCAGTTCGAAATTTATGAAAATCAGTTCGTTAATGAGTTCTAATTCAGATCCGGCTCGAAGGACCAACATGATAGTGGGGGTTGGGACGCTTCAAACTGGTAGAATATTTTTATTTAAATGTTAATAACGCTCTGAACCACTTTAAAATTTATCTTAAGCGATTTGAAAATGGGTTCACTGACTTGGGACATAGCCTATGGCTCTTTTCCAGTCGACATAAACGTACTGTTAAAATTTCATGGAAATCAATTCGGTAGATGAACTATAGGTCGCCGATTCACATCCGGCTCGAAGGACCAACATCATAATGGAAAAGTTATATCGTTTCAAACTAGTTAAATACATAAAAAAGAATTATGTAACACTCTGAAACATATTTAAATCGATCTTCAACTTGGGTCATAGCTTTTGACTCTTTTCTAATGAACGTACTGTAAAAATTGCATGCAAATCGTTTTAGTAGGTAGTCCATAGGTCGCTGATTCAAATCCGGCTCGAAGGACCAAAATGTAATTGGGGGAGTTTAATCGTTTCTAACTGGTAAAATTTTTTTTTTTAAATATATATAACACTCTGAACCACTTTTAAGTTGATTTAAGAACCGATTCACAGACTTGGGACATATCGTTTAATACTTTTTTGATTGACATTAATGTACTGTAAAGATTTTATGCAAATTGGTTCATTAGTTAGTCCATAGGTCGCTTGTTAAAATCCGGCTCGAAAATAATTAAATCAGTTTTAACTTGTTAAAAAAATTTCAAAAATTGTTTAAAAATTTATATAATACTCCGAACCTCATTTAATTGATATTCAACCATTATAGAACCGTTTCACAGACTTGGAACATAGGCTAATAGGCATGAACAATGTTCATTGAACATACGTCAGGTAAAACTACATTTTATTCTGTTATTTGCTAGTTTATGTGCCAGATAGTGCTATGTATGAGATGAGAAATCGGGCCTTAGTAGTTAGGACGCCTATAAGCATTATATGGGCATTTCCGCGGAAAAGTTTACCTTGACCGAAAAATTAAAAGTTCACTAAAGTTTGTTTCCTATTTGATTTCGAAAAGGTAAATATGCACAAATATTTTAATTAACGAGTTTAAAACTTTCCTTAGTAAAGATAGCGTTATATCGGGATAGAAGGGTCAAATCTTTAGTTACAATAAAAATTGATTTTTTTATTGCGTTGAATAATTTAAGAAAAATAATCTTCTCTAAAAAATTGCCATAAGAAATTAATGTAACGTCACGTCACATTAAAAAAGCTAATAAAAAAAGAACGATAAAATGATTTTTATTTTGGTAAATTGGAAAATAAACTTATATTATTCTGAAAACTACTGAATAAAGTTTCATACAAAAAGAGTTTTTCAATTCGCAGAGTTTTGCAATTTTGTAATCCGAGTCAATACCCACTTACGTTTTAAGTAACATCTCGTCAGGGCATATTTTTACTTATATCTTTGAATTCTTGTAATTTTTTTTTGTAATTAAAGTGCAATTGAATTACTTCCTTAAAATAAAAAATAAAAATTTAAAACTTGTCGTTTTCATTTTTTTGTATATTTTATGGTATGATTGTCACGTCACGTCAGAAAAGAAATGCCCATATACATAAATTGCTACTTCAGATCCGACTCGAATGACCAAAATGATAAAAATCGGTTCTAACTAGTTAAAACAATTTTAAAAATTGTTAAAAAATTTATATAATACTCAGAACCGTTTTTAATTGATCTTAAACCATAATAGAACCGGTTCACAGTATTAGAACTATACTTCCTTTAGAGGCTTCATAAGACTAACAACTCAAATGAACAAGATGTTACCACAGCTTAGGCCTAGGTTATAGAGTTGGTTTTGTTTTCACGATGAGATATGTGCCTGCTGCTATATTTGCCTATTTTTGGGCTTTAACACAGATATATTTGTGATTTAGATATAGATTTTTTTTAAATTCCTGTGCGAAGAAAAGATACATTTACTTTAATTTGCAAAGAAAAGGGGGCAAGTCTGCTGATGATACTGCCCTTTCAAATAGCTATACAGATAATCTGTTAACTTATTCCTGTCTTCCCTTCAAATATATAAAATGCCCTCATAGTCCTCTCATATTTTCTAATTTATTACAAATTGCTTAACAAACACCAGATACCTTTACCATATTTGCAAAAAGCGTATTGCTTGACCCTCGAGCTTTATAATCAGATTGCAAAATGCAAGCAAGCAACCCTCCCCCCCCTTCTTCTCCCGTACGTATCACCCTCACCCACCAAAATGGCTCGGTTCGCATGTCTCTAATGTGATTGACCCTTACGCCTGGCTGTGCTGGCCTGTGTCTGCCTATCCTGTTCGTGGTCCTTTGGTCCTGGACTTTGCCTTTGGTCCCATGTTGGTCATCGTGGGCTTCAATAAATTATCACGCCATATAAAGCAATTAATTCTACAGCAACTCCCCGGCTACAGTTAACTGGGGGGTTGTTGTTGTTGTTGGGCTAAACTTTTCTCATATTTGTTTCATTATTTGTTTATATTCTTTTTTCTTGGCTTGGCTTGGGCTAAATAAGCTTTTAATAGCTTTTCCTATTAATTGATATTTTCAGCATCCTTGTCACCTTTCGTCACTAATTTGATTTGCTTGTGAAGTGTAAAATTTTTCAATTATTTCCATACTGGCTAACATTTTTTTTTTTTTTTTTGCAAATTACTTTCACCTTCAACGAGTTGTGCCATTTTGTCAGGTATAGAAAGAGAGAGAGAGGGCGAGAGAGGGAGAGGGGCAGGAGAGTTGGTTGTTGAAAAACTTGTAAGCTTGATTGGGTTTTTCTTGCGGTATTGTCTGTCGGTTTCTATTGCACTGCAATGTCACAAAATTAAGTTTTATGCTCTAGTTTGTGTAACATTTTTAAGGGCTGGGCTGGGGTGGGGGGGGGTTTGTTTTGTGGTTATTGCGGTACAGTGAAAGTAACATGTTTCGGTTAAGCTAAATGGGGGTTTAAGGGTTGGGTTAGGTTTAAGTATAATTCAATCATTTGCAATATGACAAAAGTTCGAAAATCCTTGAGAAAATTTGGATTGTTTCCTCAAATTTGAAAATTTATTTTAAAGACTGTTGGGATTTATATATAATTTAAAATAGGCTCTTCAAAATTAAACTTTTCCGACCAGGGGTGGATTTTCCCGAATAAAAAAATGTGTATAGGCAACATGGTCCAGTTTAGTGAGAGCTCCAAAAACTATTGAATCGAAATTCATATATGGGTCTTTCCAAGTGAACTCAGCCACCCAATTTTTTTTTTTCTTTTTTTAAATAATTCATAGTATCAGAATAATATCAACAGATCGAGAGATCAACGACAAAAAAAATAATACTTTAAAAATTATTCCATTTTATAGATTTTAGAGAACCAAATTGTGAAGTAACTATTTTAACGTCTTCTATCCGAGATAAAATAAGAGGATCAAAAAATTCGTTCTTAAGTAGGGTTTTGGCAATCTTTAATGGTTTTTTGTCTTTTTTTTTTTAAGAGGGCCAGTCGATATTTTCATGAAATATTTTTTTTTCTGGTTAAGGATATCCGTATACATATTCTAGATAAAACCTAACGATGGAACAATCAATTAATGCGCGAATAAAAATATTTCTCTAAAATCAAATTTTTTTGAAGTAAAAAAATTTATTGAAAAATTGTCTAAAATATTGCCAACCTCGGCGGATATATTGAAAAATTTAAAAAATGTTGCTTTAAAATTTCTTCCTTGATTTGACATAATTAAAAGTAGGAGTCAAAAAAATATTTTAAAAATTTTTATATAAGAAAAATATTTTTTCTCGAGCATTAAATGATTGTCTCGTCGTCAGGTTTTTTCTAGAATACGTATACGGATATTCTTTAAAAGGAAAAAAAAATTTTCATAAAAATATCGGTTGGCCCTCCTTGAAAAAAAGACAAAAACCATTAAATTTCGCTTAAATCCTACTTAAGAACAGATTTTTTTGAATCTTTTATTTTTTCTCGGATAGAAGACATGAAATTAGTAGAATCACAATTTGGATAGCTTAAATAGGATGCACCGTTACGATGCTATAATATCTTTAAGTATTATGTTCTTTGTCGTTTATCTCGCAAACTGTTAGTGGTGCAGATGTCGAAGAATAGGATTTATATTCTCGATGTGTAGAACTTTGAACCGCGGATAGTGGTTTTTAAAAAAAAAAATGGGTGGCTGAGTTCTCTTAGAATAACCCATATTTAGAATCAGGGATTAATCCCGAAATGAATACAGGTTCCGGTACATACCGAAACGGTTAAAGGGGTATATATCGGTTTTCTGTTCCGATACGCAGATTTTTTTTAATATTAAAACTGAATTCATTGGATTAAAATCCAGAAACTTCATTTATTAAATTTATATTATCATTTTTCCAACATTTCTATATTCAAGGGAATTTTTTTTAAGACTTAGAAATCCTTTACATTTAATAAGAGGGATAATATTTACCAAAGAAAAGTTTTCAGCTTTTTCAAGCATTTTTTTCTATCTATATATGTAAATAAAAGAGTTCAACCTGACTGACTGATTGGTGACCCCTTCATAGCCCAAACCGTTAGAGATAGTAAGCTGAATTTTATAGTAGTTTCATCTTTTCTGAAAGTGAAACTAAACGGGGTTTTGTAAATTCCCACCGGGAAATATGGAAAATTCACAGAAAACTGTTGTATGAAACTTTTGTTTATCATCTGATCAGCTCCAAAATAATTTAAAAAAATCGAAATAAAAATTTTTCAATAACTGCATACCAGTTTTCCGGAAAATTAACCCACTACACCCACATGGTTGGAAAATGGGTTTAGCTCCAAAATCATTTTTAAAGCTAATCATACCCAAATTTAACAGTCAGTCCCATGTGTTCCACCTATCGCTTTCGACCCTAAAACGACCCAAAACGTATGGGAATAGGGTCGATTTTGGGATCAAAAGCGATTTGTAGAACACACAGAAGTGACTTTCAAATTTAAAAAAACCATCCCCCAAAAATACGAAAATGGTCGAAAAACTGTTGAAAGAAGATTTTGTTTTTCATACGGACAACCAAACATATTTTCACATTTTGGAAAATACGGAAAATTTGCAAAAAAAAAAATCCTTGAAACAAAATTTTGTCCTCCATTCGATCGGACCCAAATTCTTTTCGAAAGCTCTATCTGGAAATTTCAACAAAATTGTATTCACTTTTGTTGGAAAATTCACCCACCCATATTTCAAGCTGCACATACAAAAATATGAAACACATTACTTTGAAATTTTTGAAAATATTCCACGAAAGTCGGAAAATGGACGGAAAACTGACGTATGGTTTTTATCCGATCAGCTCCAAATTTATTTTTAAAGCTTTAAATAACAAAATATTACCATCGGGACTTTCAAAATTTGGAAAGTCCGAAAAACTGGAGGAAAAATATTGAACATTTTTTTCCATTTTGATCGGATTCAAAATCATTTTCAAATCTACCTCCAAAAAAAGTCGGAAAATAGGCGGAAAATTTATGAATGAAACTCTCTTTATGTTCATTAGATTAGCTTCAAATGTAGAAATTCAGTTTTTGAGCTCTACATCTAAAATGTTACTAACGGGGATTTTTATACCCTTGCAGAGGGTATATTAAAATTGTCACGATGTTTGTAACGCAGTGAAGAAAGCATTTCCGACCACATAAAGTATATATATTCTTGATCAGCATGACGAGCTGAGTTCATTTCCGTCTGTCCGTCCGTCGTCTGTCCGTCTGTTTCATGCTATCTCCTCCTTAGTTTTAAAGCTATCTTGCCAAACTTTGAAAAAGTCTTTAAATACAAATACGCTGCATTTGTGAACCGGCGGATCGGATGACTATATCATATAGCTGCCATAGAAACGATCGGTCCAAAAACTAGTTTTTGTAGAAAAACTTCTTTTGGTTTTCCATCTTGCTGCACCAATCGTGGTTTATATTAGTTTTATAAGCTTCTACACAATTCTGGTAAAATGTTATCAAAATCGGATGACTATAGCATAGCTGCCATATAAACGGTCGGTGCAAAAACTATTCTAAAAAAAAACTTTTCATCGTAGCATCCAATCTGGTATTTTAGTTTCATATACTTTCACATAATTCTGAAATTTTATCGAAATCGGATACTATACTATAGCTGCCGTAGGAACGATCGGTCCAAAAACTTTTCTAATAAAAAACTTTTGTTTTCCATCGTAGCGTCCCAATCGTGGTATTCTTTTTATATGCTTCCACACATTCATGAAAATTTTTCAAAATCGGGTGACTAGCATATAGCTGCCATAACGATCGGTCTAAAAAACTTTTTTTATCAATGGTAGCGCCTTCAAAAACTGCAGTATTTAAATTCTTTTAGCCTTCTATTTTCCAATTTTAAAATAACACGGAAAATTTGCGGAAAATGTTTGGAAAAAATGTATTTTATACTATATAGTTATATAGTTTTTACACAAGTGCGAGCGAGGCCTCGCGGTATACGATAGTATCTTATATATACCAAAAAGAGAATATGATTCTGGATATTCATTAAGAGTAAATTTCTAAAATGTAAGACTTATTTTTGAGTGTATATATTGCTATTTTAGCAGTTGAAATATGTATTTGTAATAATCATAAAACAATTAAATAAATAATAAGAAACCTAAAAAATACCGGTATTAGCGTTTCGGTATGGTTTCGGTTTTTTCGGTTCCTATTATAAAGGTTTTCGGTTCTTAAAAAATTTTTAATATCGGTTCCGGTTTCGATACCGGTACCTGACTTTAAACGGTTTATTTCGGTTAAAGGTTCCGGTTCTGGTATATTCCCTGTTTAGAATACTTGCCCTGAGAATGGTCACTTTTAACAACTTTGAAGGAAATTTTTCTTTAACAAATTGTTGCTCTTGAACTTCAATGTTTGATATATGAATCCAACACCCCTTGCCATATCTCAAACTAAACCCACAAATCAATTTCTTTCCTATTGCAACAATAAAACTAGATGAAAACTGAACAAGCACACACATAGAGAGACTCTCCTTAGATATGTGTCCAGTTAGATGGAACCCGGGGTTTGTCAAGCACAAATATTGACGCTGTCGTCTCGCTTTCATGAAACCCCCACCCCCAACCCCGCCTTGAACCACGCACAAACGCACAAATTTGAGCGCGGACAATAAGCAATAAAATTATATGCCATATTATAATGCACACACACACGCACACTTGAGCAATATAATTTTGAAATCAGTTAAGTGTTGGCTTTGTTCAATGGACATTGAAAGGCAGTCCTTGTTCTCGTTCTCGTTCTCGTCCTCGCACTCCGTGACTGTCGTTTATTGTCGCGCTGTGTGTGTTGTTGCGTTGAGAGTACATTAAATGCGCATCATAAATTTCATTACATTATTATGGCGTTGTTTGCGACAACCCACGGGGTATGAGAGCCGGATTCGATGATTTTATTGGTTGGGCCATAATATTACATAAAACTATCCGCCACAGTCGATATTAATGTACTAATTATGGGGCGTATGACCACGCCCACTCTCTCTCTATCCACACATAATTTATGTTGGTTCGAAGCCTTCTTTTTGTACAACGCCTTTTGTCTAAACAAAACCGAAACAAGCAGCTTAGTAGGGGGAAGGACGATGACAATGCGTAGGAAAATTATTATTATGCCTTGCCAAAATTTTAACAAAGGCTGGGCCACCCAGGACCTTGTCTTATTTAGTGAGTTATGATGGGGACGCGGAAGGGCAGATAAATTGATGGGCCGGGCCCAAATGGCAATGAACTTTTGCCAAATATTTGGTTATGTGGGTCGGGTCTTGAGCAGTGGGGTGAGAATAAGATGAACCAAGTAAATATTGAGCACTTGCAGAAGTTTTTTGTTGCTAAATATCTATCTATCGAAATCTATCGTTGAAATACAGCAGTTTTTCTATATAGAATACGTTAGTGGTACCATTATTTTTTCGGTTTTTTTAGACCTTTATCCTTAAAAAATATACAAAATATTGGTAAGCATTTCAAGGGCAGTTCTACTTTTTCTAATTGGGTAAATTTTAAAAAAGTCTTGATAAACAAAAACAAATTATTTATTTTTTGATCAATTAGACAAAGTGTCAAAGTAATCCTATTATTTTTTTTCCAACTGTAGGTCTTACGGATAAATTCCCTTGTATCCCGGGATCTCCCAAAAATTTCAATTATTTTATATTTTTATGAAAATTTTTTGTCAAATTTAAATTTAAGTTGTATAAAATGTTTTGACTAATCGAGAATGATAAAACAAAATTTATTATTGTGTGTTATTATTCACTCGATTAAATGTCGGCTATGATTTCCAGCCAATGGAATGAATTTCTAAATATTGTGGTCAGTTTTCTACAAATTCACAAATTTCTAAACTTGAAAATAATTTCTATATTTTAGAAAACAATTTTCTAATAATCAGAGAATGACTTTCTCAAAGAGAATTTGTTTTTGTTTTTTATCTCTTGTTTAAAACGCCCTATATTCTACGGAATTTTTTTCTAAAAACATTGGTTACTTTCTGAAAATTATTTCCACAAAAATTACCGTATTAAGAAAATGTGGTAGGAATTTTGAGCGCTTTTAGATCTAAAACAGAGGATAATATATAAGAACAAAATAAATTAAAAATTTTACTAGCAAGTTCTACTTACTCGATTTCTAGTATCCCCCGTCCAATGTCTAAAGATTTTACTTGTTGCGGCAGCGCAGCCATTTTGAGATATTCATATTTTCTAAAATTTTCATATTTATATATGTTTTTTTAAATTTTCAAATTAATATTTTCTGAAATTTTCCAATTCATATTTTCCAAAATTTTTAAATTCATATTTTTGAAATTTTGAAATTCATATTTTGAAATTTACAAATTCATATTTTTATTTTTAAATTCAAAAATTCCAAAAATTTTCAAAATTCATATTTTTTGAAATTTTTAAATTCATATTTTCTGATATTTTTAAATTTATATTTTCATAAATTTCTGAACAAAATAGAGTTGGCTATAATTCAATTTCGGCGAGTGTAAGTAGATAATATTTGATCAAAATAAATTAAATTTTTTTTGCCAGTTTTACTTACCCGATTTCTAGTATCCCCCAGTCCAATGTCTAAAGATTTTACTTGTTGCGGCAGCAGCAGCCATTTTGAGATAAAACACACAAAAAAAAATCAAAAACAAAAAAAAAGCAAGGAGAGCCACTTTTTGCGCAATAAAAAAACAACAAAAAACGCACTCTCTCTCTCTCTCTTCGCTAATTGGAATTTTGTGCAATTCCAATTGAGCACCATTGCTTCTTCCCTTCTTCTTTTATTTCTTCCTTAACGGAACTCTTCCCCAAAACGCGAGCACATAAGACAACACACAAACACAAGCAAACGAAAAAAAGGGATCGGCCAATGCGCATTTTTCATTTATTCCTTAACGGAATCTTCTGACACAAGCACAAGCAAACGAAAAAAAAATTAACGAAAAGAAATTGATCGGCCAATGCGCATTTCTTAAACATATTTCTTTCTTAACAGAACTCTGCCTTGCACTTAACACAAGACACACACACACGCAAGCATAGGCAAACGCAAAAAAAAAGAAGAAAAAAATTGAACGTCAAATGCCAAATCAAGGCTCTTACACTTAACACAGACACATAATTAAACACGTTTGACGCTTGACCGAAGCTAAGGCTTTTGCTATTATTTAAGCTTTAGTTGTTAACTTAAAGCACTTTTTAAACAATTAAAACAATTACGACCGACGCGCAATACGAGCAGCCATTTTTTCCACCCGCACGCAGAGGCCAGCCCAAAGACACTGGCTGAGCGCTTGGCGCAACCACTGAAAAAAGTGTGGGAGAGAGAGATCGAGAGTTCGCCTTGTTCTCCACATGCAAAAGAGGCGGAAAAGTGCAAATGCCGAATTTCGCCTTGCACTAACACACGCAAGCACACGCAAACGACAAAATAAAATTAAACGGCAAATGCCAAATCAAGGCCTAACACTTAACACGAAACTCGATTTATACGTTAGACCGAAGCTAAGGCGATTGGCTTTTAATTAAGCATTTAATTATGAACACTAAAACACTTTTAAAACAATTAAAACAATTACAACCGCCGCGTTAAAACGGGCTGCCATTTTTTCCACCCGCACGCAGAGGCCAGCCCAAAGACACTGATGAGCGCTTGGCGCAGCCACTGGCATGCGTGTGAGAGAGAGGGAGAGAGATCGCCTTTGCCTGGTTCTCTTGCAGGTGCGTGAGCGGGTAAAGCGCAGATGACGATTAGAATAGACTGCAGCAGAAATAAGCGAAGGCAGGCACTAAGTTTGCCAATTTGGAACTAGTATCAAACAAATTAACGCATGAACTAGGTCTCAGTGTTTGAACTATGGTTCAACTTTTTAAATTATTCACTTTCTTAGAACTATAATTTTATTTTGTGAACCATAGTTCATTTTTTGTAACCAATTCACTTTTTTAACAGTTTTCATTCAAATTATTGATCAACTTGGAGAGCCGAGTAGTAATAGCCACGCCTGTACATTATATACATCTGTCCACTCGTTTGCCTGTCCGGATGAAAAGTGATAAAAAAAGTAAATTGAACAAAACATGAACTTTAGTTCATAAAATGAGCTGTAGTTTACAGAAAGGGCTTCAGTTTCTAAAATGAACTATAGTTCATAAGTGAATAGTTCATCAGAAAATGAACTAATGATCATGGACTTCAAAGTGAACTAGAATTTTCAACTCTAGTAAGCAGAACTTATATAAAAGTCCTTGGAAGAAATCACCTGTGATAAGGGAATTTTCTTAGGCTACCAATTGCCCAAATAAGATTTTTATTAGGGACCGTTACTGTCTTAAAATTTAACCACCAAAATTGTGAAATAACAATAAATTAGTGGAGAAAGCTATTGGCACCATTTGCGCTGTTAAAATGACTGGAATATTCAGTTCTGCATAGCGAGTAACTCAAAAAATAAAAAATTAAATTCTAGACGGTATTTCTTCGTTTAAAAAAATCCCACAATTATCTGGGATAATTTATTGTGAAGCTAAGAAAAGGTACTTTAAGGAGAGCAGAGTTTAAACGAAA
This sequence comes from Lordiphosa mommai, assembly GCA_018904225.1. NCBI lineage: Eukaryota > Metazoa > Arthropoda > Insecta > Diptera > Drosophilidae > Lordiphosa > Lordiphosa mommai. The sequence goes on from JAEIFT010000750.1 coordinate 93,201, forward strand.
GTATTGGTAGCCCCCAAAACAAGCCTTAAAATGATCAAAAAAGTTACTTTTAGATTTAAATAGAATAAAAAATTATTTAAAAATATAAAGAATAAATATTAAGAATAATCCCAGAGGAAATCATTTATGACCAGGAATATTCCTAGTGCCAGGAATTGGGACCGAAACTGTTATAGGTTGTCAGTGTGACCAACTATTGAGGCCAGAAAATGGCATTACCGACTGTTTAAAATGACTAGGAATGGCAGAATGTGATCTTAAATGCCTAGAAAATGGCAAATAATATTTATAAAACAAGAAGGTAAAGCTAACTTTCACTGTGCAGAAAGCGGCTATATAATAAAGTCATCCGATTTTTGATCAAATTTAGCAGAACTTTTGGATTCTACCTTGCAAGAATCCTTTTAATAAAAATGACGGAAGAGAGAATTTTAAGAAATTTGAGTGGTTAATTTATTATTTATTTAAAATTATACTAAGAAATTACTACATTTCCTAAAGCATACTTTTGAGGCTTACAGAAATTTAAAAAAAATTCTGGAGGGAAAACCATAGTTGCTTTTCGATTTGGTTTTTTGTTACGTGTTATTTATTAGTTAAATAAAAAAAGTAAAAAAAAATAATATAGGGTTTCGAGGGCTGTTCAAAAAGTTATCGGCCTGCCTATAAAGGTCTCCCAAAAAAAGGTGTAGAGGTGGTAGCCATGATTCCGCGAATTGAAATCGGTGAATGAGGTTATGATCAGACTTATTGTAATTCTGCCCATACCTCAATCATATTTTTCAATATTTCATTGAAAAATTAGAAGCAGTTTAAAAAAAAAATTCCCAAACCCTATTAAGTTTGTTTTTTTAGTGTTTCTCAAAAAAATAGTAAACAGTTCTACACTTAATTGGCCATATCTCTAAACTATTTTGCATGTTTGCAAAATGGTTGATAAGATGAATGTAGAACTTAAGCTATAATAATAAAACAAGACAAAAAAATCGAAAAAAATTGTTCATTGAAAACCACCAATTTGTGGTGCTCCCTAAAGAAGAACATGGGCCACAAATTGGCAATATCTCCTAAACTATTTGGAATTTTTGAAAATGGTTTGAAGGGGATGAATGGGGAATCTCAAGCAATAATATTAATGCAAAAACAAAAAAATCGAAAATAATTTTTCAAAGGTAAAAGAGTGCTTCCTCAAACAAGAACTTTGCTCCACTAAAATGGCAATATCTCCTAAACTATTTCGAATTTTTGAAAATGGTTTGAAGTGGATGAATTGGGATGCCCAAGCTATAAGAATAATGCAAAACAAAAAAATCGAAAAAATTTTTTTTTAATGGTAAAAGAACCCCTCTTAATTTTGTATTGAGAGCTTCCTGAAGCATGAACTTAGCTCCATAAAATGGCAATATCTCCTAAACTATTTCGAATTTTTGAAAATGGTTTGAAGGGGATAAATGTGGAATGCTCAAGCTATAATAATGTGCAAAACAAAAAAACGAAAAATATTTTCTAAGGTAAAAGATCTCCTCTTAACTGGTGATGAGTGCTTCCTGAAGCA